>JAYMFT010374906.1:0-36779 GCA_038088735.1 Panulirus argus
ATATATATATATATATATATATATATATATATATATATATATATATATATATATATATATATATATATATTCTCCGTACTTGTTCGCGGTTTCCCGCGTCAGCGAGGTAGCTCCACGAATAGAAGAAAGGTCGCATTCACTCACGTCCATTCTCTAACTGTCATGTACTATCATGGGGAAGGAGAAGACAAGGAGAAGGCTTTCAGGTCCTGGAGGTCAACCCAAGTGCTCCATTGTAGTAGCGTCAGTGAATATGTGCATACCAGTATATATGAACACCTGAACATGTACAAAAAAAGCGATTAATTGAGTCGCTATAGGATGACTACACCTCAACGACATGATCACGTAGGAAAACAAGACGGGGGGCAGCAGAAGAGACACAGAATCCTGAGTCACGAGGCTTGAGAATAGATTATATCAACAAGAGATCAGTTTGTGGTAAAGCCCCACTGACTAGTCAGCACAGGTCCTGCCACCTTCCGGACAAGTCAAACTAACACGTAGTGGAAGTCCTGATCCCAAGATCACACGTACTGGTGCTATAAGAGCAGACAGAAATATGGTTCTACGAGTTCCTTCAAATGAGAAATGCCACGACACTGACAACACCTGAGAACAACACAAAAGACTGTGGACCGACTGCCGCAAGTAGGATTCGAACTTACGCGCTCGATCATGGGCGGCCCGTGAATGCGTCACAGTCTGGAACGCGAACCGATACACCAAGGGTGCCCATAAAAAGCGATTAAGTTTGCCTCTTTCACTACCCATCTCAGGCCATTTACTAGACAACAAATTGCACTTTATGATGGCTCTAAATACCTCCTGCATGCCGATCCTTATGGCGCATTTCTCATTTATGATAAGAATTCGGACTGGCATCAACCCTTCCCCATCAAAACATCATTACCGGGTCACTAACCACGAGAAGATGCACTCAACACCCCACACACAGACAAACGGACTTAGGCCCTCTACACACGCTCAGTTTTTTGCTCGGGTTTAACTGCGCAGGCAAAAACTGCACACTTAAAACGGAGCATGTGGATGAAGAATTATCTGCGCAATTTTAAGTGTACGGGCCAAAATCTTACCCTGAGCGATAACTGTCGATGACAGAAAAGTTAACTGCACAGTTTTGAACTGTGCAATTAAACCGGAGCAAAAAACTGAGCGTGTGTAGCGGGCCTTATGCACGCTAAAACGCACGCGATGGTCTCATCTCCGCGTCTGCCTTAGTTCTTGGTATAGTAAGAGAAGGGTCGAGGGAGGGAGAAGAGAGCGAGACGACGTCAGGGGAGATTAATGTCGCCCGCTCTGAGGTACGACAGTCAGACCCCTGGGGGAGAGTGTCAGTGCCTCACAGCCACCGCGAGGCCCCTGGGAGTGAGTGTCAATGTCTCACAGCCATCACTAGGCACCTGGGGGAGAGTGTCAGTGTCTCTCAGCCACCGCCAGGCACCTGGGGAGGGTGTCAGTGTCTCACAGCCACCACCAGGCACCTGGGGGAGAGTGTCAGTGCCTTACAGCCACCACCAGGCACCTGGGGGAGAGTGTCAGTGCCTTACGGCCACCACCAGGCACCTGAGGGAGAGTGTCAGTGTCTCACAGGCAGCTGGGAATACAGACACACGCATCAGTACACAGCCAGGCACCTGGGGTGGAGGGAGAGGCAGGTGGAGTCCCGCGCCAACTTACCTGCAAAATAAATGTGGTATTGGGTGGTTGCGCGATGCTTATCGGGTAAAAAGTGCGGGTATTTTTGTACCGGGTCTGGCGGGCCGCCGCCGCCGCTTATCTGATGCTGCACATGACCGGCGCGCTGACTTTACGGCCGCAGATTTATCCCGGCCCAATTAAATGGCATTATTTCAAGATGCTAAACGATATGTCAGTGGTCGAGACGAGGCGGGGGCGTGTGAGGCAACACTTGAGGCTGCAGACGCTCCTGCGGAGGCGACCTCCTCCCAGACGGAAGGACGGACGTGGGCGTACTGAGGCAAGGGAGGATATCATGGATGATGATACAGGTGAGCCTGCTCCTATAAAGGGCGCGCTCTAACTCGGTTTTCTCACCAGTCGTAAGCCACTCAGCCAGCCTCAATGCTAATGTCTTTCATACAATCACGTTTTCTTTTTCAACTAAGAATGGTTTAGAAAGTGGGAGAACACCCTGGGACGCCACTGAGGCCAGCAGTGTCTCGCTGGAGGGCCACTGGTGGGAGTGGACGATTGAAGTGGGGCAGTATTGTCAGCCAAATGGACTCTGATCCTTCATTGTTGTCAGTCATTCCAGTCACTTCCAGTCCGGCCGAGGTCCGCTACTGGGTCAGGTACATCGTAAAGTACCTTTTGTGTGTTACAAGTAGGGAGTTCTTAAGTGCTGACACTTCCTTTTAACTTTATACGCATACCAGGTCTTAACTTTAGGTATGCTTGCACAGATACGCACCCCAGCTTACGCCTCGTCCACAAAGGCGAGGCTGAACAGCTGGGTTGGTTGTGAACCAACAGTTTCATCCAGGAGTCGAACCTGGGCCCGTTTGATTGGTGGCTCGCATCGTTAACCACTGCACCCTTGTGGAGGACGTAATTGGACATGTACCGGTGTGAGGAGTCCTACTGTACCCTAAGGTACCTCAAACCACCACGTACCGTAGCCCAGCTTCACCTGAAACACTAAGAAATGTCAATCTTTCTTTTACGACAACTCTCCCTCCAACTGGTCTTCTCCACTCAAGTATTATAACGTGTCTCTTCCTCGTTAATTCATTAAGAGTATCCGTACGACATCCACACATCATTAAGGGCATATCTGCACCACCGGTTGTGGAGCGGCCGTCGGGCGTGATCGATGGTCGACAGGAGTGGGTGTGTCAGGCAAAGATTCTTCGTGGTTCTTCAGCAGTAATTTTAGCAAGTGAGGCCGTCAGCGTCCCCTGACGCCTCATGAGCGTGCCCAGCGTCACATTGCTCCACAGACAAACGCCATAATGTGCCACAGCAACAAGCGTTGGTCCACAGTGACGCCATTATGTGCTATAACAACACCGTAATGCTCTAGAGTGACGCCATTATGTGCTACAATATGGGGAAAATGCTTTCCAATAACGCCATAACGAACTACAATAACGCCGTAATGTAACACAATAACGCCTTAACGTACCACAATAACGCCATAACGTACCACAATAACGCAATAACGCTCCACAATAACGCCGTTACTCTTGAATATAACACCAGTACGGTGCATAAAAATGACCACAACGTTATCAGCAAGATGGCGTCTCCTACCATCACACTCATACCAGTCCTCCCCCAGCAGCAGGACTGAGCTATAACACCCATCACTATAATACTCTCAGAATGGTTTTATTTTATACTAAAGACGGGGCGATGGCGCTTGCCCCAGTGTTAACCGCAGCTCGTGACCTGTGAGGTAGAGTTGATGGGGCGGATGGCAAGGTGGTGTGGAGTACCTGGTCAACTAGTGTGGAAGACCTACACACCGCCTCCCTCCCTGGGTTATATACCCTACTAGCTACCCCTCACCTTCGTAAACTCTCTATGGGAGAATACCCACGGGTCTATCGTTGTCAGGAGTCGGGCGTGGCCGGCACGGTACTGGCAGTCCTGACCACACAGACACAGACACACAGACACAGACACAGACAGACAGACAGACAGACAGACAGACAGACAGACAGGCAGACACACACACACACACACACACAAGAGGAAATGCTCATATCAAATATGGATTACGTTTCTCAAGTCTGGTCACCGTACCTGAAGAAGCACAAAGACTTCATCGAGTGAACCTGGAGAAGGGCAAGAAAGATGGCTCCAGAATTAAGAGAAGTGACTCACAATGAAAGGCTGAGGGCTCTCTATCTGCCCATCATGGAGGAGAGAACACGTATGGGTGACTTGATTATTACCGCAGGCAAGCTTCTAAACCAATTAGAGGGACGGCGTCGACAGTCAACAGCTCTTCGGAAGGTGTAACGGTAAAGTAGCAAGAGTTCATAACAAGAGGCTGAGTAGAGCTGACGTAATGTTTCAGTGTAGGGTTGGCGGATGGTTGGGACAGACCAAGTAACGATACTGTGAATGTTGACAGTATACAGATGTTTAACATGCTAAGCTATGGTCAAGTTCAAGAGATGAGGCCTTACGTGTGTAGGACCCCCTCCCTGTTCTTTACAAATAAGTAATGAAAACATGAGATTAGTATATTTGTATACGCAGTACGACACTTTACAAACTGCTGTAGAAAGTGGCTTTGTGTTTCTGGGGACAATATTCAGTTTTTCCTTTACCACAGGTGGGGCACGAAAGTGGCTCTTTGGCAATAATATTCAATTATTCCTTTACCACAGGTGGAGCACCACAACAACTCTCCATATGCACGTGCGTGTGTCTGAGAAGGAAGAACAATGATGCCATCAATATCATTTATTCTTTTTCTATGAACCGGTTCGAGGGGAAACCTAATTCGTAGGTAAGAATTGCACAGACACACGACACACATCCCGAGGCAGACAGAATGAGTGATAGTGCATCACAAAGATCTTAATGACATGATCATCTTCAACCGTACACACATCATGGTACCGGCAATAGGACCTAGAGAGTCAGTTGTTGTTCTGACTGGCCTGGCAGTGACACTGGGACAGGCCAACATGACCCTATGTAGAGGCAAGGTCACCGCTTGGCTAAGAAGGGTGTCCAGTACCACACAAACCACTGTGATTGTCCACCACCGTCTACTGCTGATGGGACGGTCTCGCCGGGTAAGATAATGTTACATGTTGACCCTATGTAACAGTGGTACAACCCTGGACCCGGCTGGACCTCCCCACCTGTCAGCCTGATACTATACTCTTTCACCATGGCTGCAGCCGGACCAGTGCCCCGCGTTGAGATCCTCACACTCACCTGTGCACCATCCAGTGACCCCTGGAGGGCGGCGCATACATAAACCCAGGCAAGTCACGTCGTCTGTACCAAGTCACGTCATGAGAGTAATGGTCCACGTCAAACTGAGAAAGATTGGGTAAGATTTACAGAGCCCCATCTGCCAGATTACCTTATGCACATCACTACCCCTCGCAGCAAGAAGGCAAAAGTGACGCCACACACTTGATTTATACCTTTCCCAGCTCCTGGTTCGGGGAGCATTCCTGGTAATGTCGTTGAGAAATGATCACACGGGTTTAGGTATAGTGGTAGCTGTCCAGCACGGGTGGACCCACCTAATGTATACAACTTTCAAAGGTTTCTGAGCAGTGATTGTTGATGTGACACAGTGAATTCGGGATGACTGTTTCAAAGTTGTTCATACGCTGTTAACTGACGATGGACGATGGAACAGACGAATAGAAGCAGAAGCAACGGTTTACATGATCCATATCATCACGAGACAAAATAGAATCACGTTCAGGTTCGGTCTCGTTGAAATGAACTCGGCAGAAAATTCTTAGAGAATGTGTATCAGATCAAATTGACCTCAGAACCTGGCGTTATTCAGAGCAGGAGGGTGGAACGTATATCACCTGGTGAAGTAACAGATGACGGTCAAGACTAGCAGTGCGAAGGACCTATGCTAACCCCATCTCCTGAAGATCTAAAGCAAGCACTGATTAGCCAATATGTCACTGGTCAGTCTACGAGGTTCACTGCAAAAAGCATTTTCAACGATTTACTGAGAAATATCGATTCCCAACAGCAGGCCGGTGAGGGAATGTTTGCTCGTGTGAAAAAGGACTGGGATACATGGTGGAGCCATTGGTGTCATATACCTCGTTACCCTCACCACTACACTCGTGTGTCATTGTAAAGGTCTACTACAGACTGACAGAGGGAGCCTGGCTCTCGTGGGAGCTGGGTGGGATAACAAGCCCAACCCCCTACGTCCAGTGCTTAGGTCCCTCACCACCGGCGGGCCGCCCTAGAGCATAGGGCCCTCACCTCCTGAGTTGTAAGGAGGTTTAATCTCAAACAAAACAGCAACTACAGACTGACGACGCCAGGCCGAGAAGGGATCATGACTGTATGGAGGCGGAAGTGTGTAAGGTGAGTCAGTATGCCTCAAACTAGGTCCTAGGCTGCCATACCAGGGACTATCTTCTTACAAAACACTTCTCCAGGCATCTGCAGTAGGGAAGTGATGCACTGGCTGGACAGGAACTAAGACAACTTCGATACGAGCGATGAGGTTATAGTGAACCTTCCCTCATGAAAGTCATGGCTCCCAACACCCACAGTACCTTCCGCTGGTGTTTGTGTATGTCCAACACATGGGAACAGGAGGTCATGTGTCTCGATATATGGGTACAGGAGGTCATGTGTCTCGATACATGGGTACAGGAGGTCATGTGTCTCGATACATGGGCACAGGAGGTCATGTGTATCGATACATGGGTACAGGAGGTCATGTGTCTCGATACATGGGTACAGGAGGTCATGTGTCTCGATGTATGGGTACAGGAGGTCATGTGTCTCGATACATGGGTACAGGAGGTCATGTGTCTCGATACATAGGTACAGGAGGTCATGTGTCTCGATTTATGGGTACAGGAGGTCATGTGTCTCGATACATGGGTACAAGAGGTCATGTGTCTCAACACGTGGGCAAAGGAGGTCATGTGTTTCAACACATGGGTACATGAGGTAATGCGTCTCATCACGTGGGTACAGGAGGTCATGTGTCCCCATTAAGGCACTGTGGATCCGTGTCTGGGGAGGAACTGTGTGCCTCAGCCTACCCATCAGCCCTGCCCTCACCTCCACCTCCAGGAGGGCACCTCATCATGACCCCCTTTCACCAGCCCCTTGGCACCTCATCATGACCCTCTGCCGGCAAATGTTTACATAAACCAAGTCTACAGCTTTCCCCACCAGGTCCTGTGGTCTTTAATTCTTGCTTCATGTGTGTGTGTGTGTGTGTGGGGCGAGTGGGGCAGGCCCGTGTCGGGGGCCGCTCACTCGCGTACACAGTTTTTGAGGCGGTTGCTGTGAGCGTCGTCCGTCAGGTCGGCCCTCACAACACACAGCATACAGCGAACATTTTTCACCCGAGGGTGAGCGCATGCTGCTGGCAGGTGAAATACTGCAGGCACAAGAGTGCCTCACTCTGTATTAATTAACATATTTGCTTGTGAGGTCGAGCCACGATTTCCTTCTCTCTAAACGCCCTGACATTATATTATATCTGACGGAAAATTGTTTTTTGTAAACGATCTATTACCATGCATGTATGATCCTCTGAATATGCGACTAACTTTCCCAAGCGTCTGGAGAGCGCCAGCTGTAATATTAGCTGACCTTGTAAAAGCTAATCCTTACGATTTGATTATTTCAACTGGAGATTATTCAACGGGTATTAGATCATTCTTTTCGTATCTTGTCTCTCGAATTTGACTTTATAGTTGATAAAGCATTTCTTTAGAGTTTCCAAAACATTTTTTTTGCCACCTTAAGTGAATAGAAAGCACTGTGTGAGAGGAAGAATGAGGAAAGTATGCAGAATTCCTCGAGAGTTTGTAAACTTAAATCTTGAAGGCAGAACAATTATGCGACGAAAAGATGAAAGGAAAAGGAAGAGACTTCCAGACTTTCACTGCTCGAAGAGAGAAGGAGGTAGTATAATGATTCATCCTCATATGGCCGGTCTCCACACAGAAACTACAGGAAGCAGCAGCTAGATACGTGCTTAAGTGACAGGGACACACGCAGGCAAATCGCGAGGACCGTGGCTAATATCACCTGCAGAAGAGGTTGGTTGGAGAGAGATGATTCCTGAAGAATATACGAGACGGAAGACTTTTGATTCCACACTAGACATTTGAGACGTGGAGGGACATCCTTCTCATATATGTGAGAAGTGCTCAAAAACAGGACATCAAAACCCCTGTAGACATAAAACACCTGCTCACAAGAACAGTTATGACACCTATAGCATCCACAGCCTTTCGGGAAGCAGACTTTCTGTGGGGCGTCCAGGGTGGAGGATGTGGTTGAGCTGAAAATGTTCTTTTTTCCTGTTAATGTGTGGTTGAACTGCTGTGTTTTGATGTTGATCAGAGGGAAAGCCAATGACATTTGAGAGACAGATACAAGAAGAAGCTACCGCCAGTCCATGCACCAGTGCAGGGCCATCAACGTTAAGCAGTAGGGCAAGGTAGGTCCATCAGCGTCAACCAGAAGACAGGGCAGGGGCCCTTTAGCCAGCAGGGCTAGAGCCATCAGCCACAGGGGCAGGGCTGGGCAGGGCATGCCCAACCCGTCACCACGCTGAGCTATACCCACCGTCACTTGCCAAGCGACTAATGCACGACAATTATTTCTCCACAGTTGCCACTCGAAGAATTTACAGGCGATAAGAATAAGTTATTCGGATGAAGTTGCTGTTTAATCTGTGTCTGGCGTCCACGTTGCTCGCCATGCCACCAGATGTCAGCCCCGGGGGTAAATATTGTAGGATCAATGGATTATCATCAGATGATTATACATTTATCTGTGTACATAGTACGGATATTATAAATCCGTCCACTTTAATGCTCCATAAATACTCTCCACCATGAAATTTACATTATGTTTGCCTATTTAACCTGTCACATATATTCGCATCGTCACCAGACTCGCTCGCGAAATTTGGCAAAGATATTTATGCACGTGGCTCGGGCAAACTAATTATCATTATCATTGTTAATATCTTCTTTAATAGTAATACTTATTATTATCAATATCAATTACAAAATTATCATCATCATTAGTATTAATTACTATTATTGTTAACGTTATTATCATCATACTATCTTGAACGTGTTGATTATAAAATAGTTCATAGAGACACAAGGTGAGACCACGACCAGGTCTGTCACCCCTTCTCAAAGACAACACTCTCCAAACGTACATAAGTTATCACAACACACACAAACACACACACACACACACACACACACACACACACAATATGCTAGGGAGTATGTGTGTGTACATACATACATAGGAGTAAAGGTTAAGAGACGGGGGCAACACGAGTGTACAACTCTCTCCCCGTAACACACAACCAGTTATCACATCTGCTGAGGTCTATCTCACGTATGACAAAGGTTACGAAGGAGTTTCTTAACACAGATTTGGAAGCAGCCGATCGTTCTTTTCATGTGAAATGGGCCATAATAAATCACCTTACCCTGAAGAACCCTACGTTCAGGAACAGAAGGAAACAAACTATTAACCTGACATGAGAGGGATATATTAACCCCAGCTGTGTCTGGTGGACCTAAGACACAGGGGACAGCTTAACGGGTCTTCATCCTGAGGCCACTGTAGTCTCCAGTGTGTATAGCAGAGGAGGAGGCTGCTTCTTCCCCTAAGACGAAAAGAGGCCAAGCCTCCGGCCGGAGGAAATAGAGAGCCTCTCATGGGCGGGTTCCTCGTGCCGGTGCAGTGCACACACTAGCGAGCGAGGGTTGACACCGGGCATTTGTCTCAGGCCAGGGGCCTCCTGCCTCGCCCTGCACTCCACTGTTTATCACCGCCACCACAAAGTGAACAAAGAACGAAAAGAGGGGCAAAAAAAATAAATCAGAAGCAGGAAGATGTGACAGGTATGATGCCCTGCCCTACCCCACGTACCCAACAGTCTCCACAGACTGTGTCAGTCAGGGTACAACAGTCAACACGGCGGTCACCAGTCCCCCTACCTGCCACACACACAGTCAGCAAGAAACAGTTCTCAAGACACTCACTCTAGGCGGCCTGCCGTAACGACAAAGAGCGAGCAACACCACAGTGTATAAGGCCCTCAGCACCCAAGGCTACCTTCACGTCTGCCGCTGTCACATAAGAAAACTGATGAATAATGAACATATAATGAATTAAGAATGTGAACAGTGAGTCGAGTATGTGCACGACCAGGGTCTGACAGTTGCACTGGTCTGACGACCAAGCCACACGGGACGGACACATCAAAGAAATACTCCCTTCATCAGGGCAAGCAAAGTTTCCTTTTGCCACACGCTTCCATGTTTAATGAGAGTCATTCTGCGCGCACCCTTTTAGAAGACAGACTAATCAATATGCCAATAATAAATCTTTAATATGTTATCATCTCGCTGAGCAGCGACTAGGCAATGCCAGGCCGGTGTACACCTCTCAACCATGGCTTCCTCTCCAACACCTGAAGCCACTAAACTCGGCCCCCTTGAAAAACAGTTTTTGACCTTCCCTTTCCACGTGGATGTGATACTGCTGAAGTCACTCACGTCAGACACAAAATCTAAAGAAACACCTTGTGTATACCCGCCCTCAAGTGACATTTCCCGTTTAGCTCTGCTTCGTAATTAATCATAAAAGTAACAGTTTCTTTCCCCAGGGAACAGATCCGTACAACCCGGACCTCTTGGTGCCATTTTGTACGTGTTGCTGTCACCTGCACAAGTTTGCCCAGACCTCGTAAGACAGACGAGGTTTGATTTGAATACCAGTTCATTAACGCCTCGCAAAAATTCACGTGTAAATGTGGATGGCACGGGCGGCTTCACCCGGCGTCAACCAGTTGGGACGGTGACAGGACCAGCCCACCGTACCTTCCACCTAACCTGCTGTAAACCTTCACCTCCTGAACTGTACATATAAATCACTTTATTTACTGGTAGAGTAGAGAGATTCTTTTTTTTACTAAGAGAGTAGAGAGAAAACTGTATTCACTTGTAGAACATTATCTACTGATAAATTAGAGAGAAAGCCTTATTTAGCAGTCGTGTTGAGAGAAATCTTTATTTACTGGTAGAGAAGAGAAAATGTTTTATTTACTGTAAGAGAAGATAAATCTTTATTTACTGGTAGAATAGAGAGAAAGTTTTATTTACTGGTAGAGAAAAAGTTTTATTTACTGGTAGAGAAGACAGAAATCTTTATTTACCGGTAGAGTCGAGAAAAAGCTTTATATACTGGTAGAAAAGACAGAAAGCTTTATTTACTGGTGGAGCAGACAGGAAGCTTGCAACTAACTAATTAGTAGAGACAACAATCAAACCATTAGTGCTTGTGAATCACGATAACATATTTGATGTGACCAACGCCTGACTCGCCAGTGTAAGGTGACTGGAGGTCAGTACACTCTCCTCTGGTCCTACTGACTCCATCATCAGGACGGCTACACAAGATAATGCAATTCTAAACGCCTTTGCCCCGCGATGTGAGGCAATGTCTCATAAATTTTTCCCCGAGAGAGAGCGGAACTCTGGGCCCCACATGTGTTTTAGTTTACTGGAGGGCAGTAGTCCTCCAACAGTATGAATACTCTGTTTAGACCATGTATTTCCTATTCTAAATACAGAAAAAAAAATTCTAAGTCTCATTGGGAAGCAATTTGTTGGTTGTTGTTTACTCAGGTGTGTGTGTGTGTGTGTGTGTGTGTGTGTGTGTGTGTGTCTCAGGGAGAAGCAGTTAAGACGAGGAGATGTGCAGCCTCTCCATCTGGTCCTGCCGTCTGCCTTCCTCACACAAGGTTATTTTGGTTCATTCATGAAAACTGGTGTGGGGTGTGCCATGGCTGGGCGGGACTTCTGACTCTCTCTCTCTCTCTCTCTCCTCCACTGCTGACATTTCCATTACGCTCAGGACAGTGGCAGGAGGAGTCGGGATGCCTGGTGAGTACCACCGCCTGCAGGTGGGCGGGTCTGGGTGGCCGTGAGGCAGGTGGCGCCACACACTGCCACCATTTAGCCAACAATTAGGCATGTGTGGACGCCGCCTGTGTCTGATGGTAAACACATGACGGTGGTCCCACCTGATGCTCTCACTAGCTTACCCCATCGACTCGCTCCTCCATCATGGTCCTCCCCTGTCTGTTCTTCCTCCTTCCTACTTTTTCTCTACCTCCCTTCCCTACTACTGCTGTCCCTGCTGCTTCTGATGATCCTCCTGCTACTGTTGCTGCTACCGCTGACGACGCTGTGCCAACAGCTGCTCCGGCCTCTGCCTGCTGCAATCATTGCGGCCTCACATCCCCGCCTCTCTCCTGGGTTCCACATCAGACATGCTACATACACTGGTCCCTCACCAGAACCCTGTCAGTCATGTTGTGTCTCACCATATCCTCTCCTCTGTGCTCACGTCACATGTGATGCTGGGTATCTCTATACTGGACGTGTGTATCGACAACGCTCATCCCTGCTAACACACACACTGGCTACGTATTCCTTCACCAACACGATTCTCATTTGCGACACCATACATAATCGTCGCTCCCTCCACCACCAACCCATCTGTATTAATTATCCAACACACAGTTTTTCTCCATCATCCAATTCTACAACGGTTCCTTCTATTTCCCTCTGAAAGATGTCTTCAACTTATCATTCGCTGGGTTCCTTGGCTCGCTCAAGCCATCCCCACACCACACTGTGTTGTATAATTTATAATTAGTCACCATATATTTGATGTACACCAAGCCTCATTTTCAATCCCTGTACATTGTGCACTGCAAACCTAATGTGATGTCTTTTCACTATCATAATGTTTGCACATGTACCCAATCGATCCCTGTTGTTACCCTGCCTTATGTTACGCCAGTGACATTGTTGCTATTCCTCCCTCGCTAACGGGAAAAGGGCCGTCTTAGTCCCTGAGTCCACTCGGACCCACCTGTCACCCTCCCTATGTTGATGTACTGTACCCCCTGTGCGCTTTATACTTGTCTCCACCTACCACTAGACATGGACCTGTCACCCAGGCCATCACAGAAATTCTTAATTTGTGTATACTTCGACAAATAAAGACTTTAAAATGAAAGACACCAATTATTATCATTATATGACTCAAATGGTCAGTCTAAACCTCTCACAGCTGAATCTTGCTAATGACAGCCATGAATTACAACACTCGCAACCGACACAGCCTTGAGTGACGACACTTGTAACTAAACATCTTTTCAAGTCACAGATCCTTCACTAACATCGTTCACATGTGATCTCCATTCTCTCATCACGTATGCCTGGTCTGTGTTTATCAAGACAATATATACTTTAAAAATACCCAGCACAATTCACATTGGATCTTCAGCTTGTCTCACACGAAGCTTAAAGACCTGAAGTTACCGATCAAAAGATAATTGCACCGAACTTCCATCGTTTTGAGGTATCTAACAATCTTATATCCCAGCACTACAAAATGACTGACGACTTGCGCTACCGAGATGCCTCAGTAGTATCTACACGTGTGGGTACCCAGGTCTGGTTCCTCCTACCTCCAACGTTTCCATCACTACAAGATCAGCAACAACTATATCCAATGTACTGAATATAAACGTTTAAACGTTCTACTTAGGAGGGTTGGGAGGGGTCGCCCCCTACTGAGCAAAATGCCACCCAGGGAGGCCACCACCCAGGGCGGCTCCAGGATGGTAGGTGGGGGTGTGGGGAGTGGCAATGTATGAATGTTGACGCTCCAGAGATGACAAGAGGGATCAAAGGCCAGCCCTTCACCCACCTCCACTACCCTGCTTTCGTCTGCAGCCTAGCCTCACTCCCCTCCAAACTACCATCCTTCTCGCTCTCCGCACTTGTAACCCTATTCCCTCCCTATACATAACCCTTACTCCCTTTACGCCCTAACTATTCTTCCTCAACAGCCCTCTTCCATTCCCTCCAAACCTTCCCTCATCTCTGACCACAATAAAGACTGGATACGTCTCTGGTATCTCCCTAGGTCAACACTGCTCTAGATATATCGCTCGCCCCTCGCTATCGGGTATTCAAAATATGTAAAAAATTTATATACACACATATGTACGTTTTTCATCTCAGATTCTAAAGATGACCCCTTGATTTTAACCATTACCTGAGTGTGCCGTTGTACAGAACAGTTTAATTAAGTGTAGTGCAGTAATATAGTACAAGATGCACTCAATCCATTCTTGACTGTAAGATTCTATGGCAGCTTTACCTGAGCAATATTCACTCCTTACATTCTCTACCTGGCAGCTGTTATTGCTGGAGAACCTTCTTACTGTTCCATCTTGGTTTATTTAAAACAGATGTCTAGTTAGATATTAGACTGCAGAGTGTTTTCCTTACGTACATTTCCCTCCAAACTGTAGCCTCGCTCCGTCAACACCAGTCCTCTGCATTCCCATCACACTGGTCAACACAACCTACTAAACAAATATATATCAACGTTCTAATGATACTTGACAATAATTTTTGGTGCGGTTTCCGGTTATCTTCCTGACGAAGAAGCTTGACTTCAGTGTTGTGAGGGCGAGTGAAGGCGTGATACACAGCACCAGGTGGCATCCGGCAGTGAAGACTACGTCCGGAACTTAAGAAATACAGGGACAGGTTTTCCACTTTTTCTTCAGACATTTCTTAATTCTCTTTCTTCTCACTGGACCTCTTTAAATCTCTGGCTGTATCATCCTTAGGTTTCAGCTGGTGTGTGGCCTCGCCGAAGACTCTGGTCCGTGACCGGAGCCGTCCACATAACGTAAACAAGAACTTCCTCTCTGACTGCGTCACACGACAAGACCCTCTTCCTGGGCCTGAAAAATCCTAATGGAGGTATCGGCGAGGCAAGGGCAGCGGCCCTGGGGCCACTGGCATGATACAAGCCGCCCTGATGGGCTCCGCGGGTGGCGCGCCTCCCGTGCCCTTGATTGTTTACGCTTCGCGTTATAAACTTCCCATCAGATCAAAGATGGTCCGCTGGAGGGCCATTACCCGCCGGAAGCTGGGGCGGCTGCCTGTCATCATGGGAGGTGCCCTAATGCCACACGCACACGCTGATAATTATATTATCATCATTATCATTATTATTATAATAATATAAACCAAGGACCTCTTTTCCAGTGGCTCTTACAGCTTCAAGGCTGCGTTGCAATCAGTAGCTTGGGAGTGGATGGACTATTTTGCAGTAAAAACTTCGCCGAGACTACTCCAAGCAGAAGAGAACTTGTTTCTAGTGTTCCTGAGGACCGACTGCCGCAAGCAGGATTCGAACCTGTGCGCTCGACCCTGGGCGGCCCATGAATGCTTCAAAGTCACCAACGCCTAATCGCTGCACTACCGAGGATTAGAAGTAAATGTGATACAAGAAGAGAAGGCGACCTATCAGGTAGCCATGAACGATAGAAATAAAGTGCTGTACAGCTTGGATCCGTTACTAAGGTGACTGTAGCCTCGCTTATAGTTAAGATCTTATTGTAAACATGAGTGTGGCTTCGTCAACAAGCCTAGCAACAACTGATAGCCTTAATATTACGTAGAGGGATTGAAGAAATATTCTAATTTCATACTTTAAACTATGAACATATGATTACTATAACATGGTCCTCTTCTCCGCAGACTTTCACCACAATCATGGTGCTTATAATTGTTAGAGCGGATAGGCATTGACAAGAGTACTAATATGAAAAAAGTAATAATGATAAGCAAGGTATGAATGGGTGTGTGGTGCTTGCAAGAAGAAGATGGCGGAACTAGCCCGGTAGTCCCATTTTGATGCGACAGGAAGTAAGACCAGCAAATCCTGACATGGAGAGTGTAGGATGGTTCCAGGAACCACTTGAACGCTCCTCAGTCAGGACTGTAGTACCACCCTGGGCGGCTGTTGTCAACAACCAACTACCTAATATATAACCTTAAAAAAAAAAAGCTGTTTGAGTGAACAAACGGTGTGTGGATGTGTCAATGTGTGTATGTGTGTCTGTAATTTACATATCTTCCTTAGTTACCTATTTCTTTATCCATTTCTTTATCTATCTATCTAGCTATCTATGACGAGGTTGCTGGTATATTATTTAGTGTTAAGAATTAAAGAGTCAACTGATTTAGGGGGATGGGGTGGCTGTCTGGGTAATTGTTACATATTCCTTTGCATTTACATGCAAAACTTATGTAGAGACATCTTCTTCATTACTGACGGCTGTGTTGATGCTTCTTAATGATTTCATGAATCATGTCACATTCACATATTTCTGTCTCTGTGTGACTTGTTCCTCGCCTTGTATTTATCAGTGTGTGATCAGTCTAAATCTGACAAACTGTCGTTATTCTTTGGCCATCACCAAACGCATGACACCACCTCGACACCAACAAACACATCTTCGCTACACCCATGATAAGGGTAATTTCACTTTAGAGGCCTTTGTTCTACTTGTATGGATCTTCTGTATGCCACTATCTTCACTCTGCTCTTACGGATCAGTCAAATGCCATTTTTGTTACAACCTATTCTTCACTGCAACCTTTTCTTCCTTACATACTTATCTTCCCTACACTTTCTACACAGCTAGCCTTTGATAAAAAAAAACTCATCTTTACTACAGTGTTCATCTTCACTATACTTTTATCTTCACTACACTCAAAAATACCACGTCAAAAGCTATCTTCACTACGTTTACTTTCACTACAACCCATGAGGAGCTGGTGGCAGATCTGACGCGAGCTTTCTGTCGGCCTTAGGAACCCTTGCCCGAACATTAAAGTGAAAAATAGATTTGGACCAATACAACACTTCAGGACGGGGAAGCAGTAATCTCTTTAAATTCTAGAGTAAAAACGCAGCTTTTTACTTTTATATTCCCTATTTTTTCTACATCTCGTCATCCAGAATCAAACTTCAAGAGGTTTCAACTCTGCAATAACATATTCAGCACAGCCATATCCTCCACTCTACTCTTGACACCCAACATAACGAACAATAACATGATCGGCTTCACATATTTTTTTTCTTCTTTTGCATGAGTGTCCTCGGCAGGGGCGCGCGGACCAGGCCTGCTGGCTAACTGCTGTATTGATTGCACTTGACCTGTGGGTCACCCGCACCTCCATCCCTCCACCCACATGGTGGAGTTACTCTACACTCCCCCGCGCGATCAACAGCAATGGCCGCATACGAGGAAAGCTCTCCACCTGCACCACAGACCTTATCAACTAGTGAAACACGACAGAGATGTCTCCCCTGAAACAGAAGACGTAGACAGTGACCTGGGTAACCACAACCAGATTCCACCGCCAACTCCTATGGCGGATGACGAGCCTTCCCCACCATCAAGGTCACATGATCAGCGCAAAAAAATGAAACTGATCTTCCCACCAGGCACAGGCACAGAGGCCGAATAATCAATGGTTGGCATACGTGAGGCATGAGTTGGCAAAAATGGATATAAGTGGCCGGCTGCACCATAACCAAGTGCTGTCCCCCCTGGGGCACCATCACCATGTATTGTAACCCCTGGGGTATCACCACCAAGTGTTTTTCCCCTGGGGCACAATAACCAAGTGCTGTAACCCCTGGGATAACCACCACCATGTGTTGTAACCCCTGGGGTACCATCACCATGCGTTGTAACCCCTGGGGTACCACAACCAAGTGTTGTACCCCCTGGGGCACCATAACCAAGTGCTGTACCCCCTGGGGCACCGCCACCATGTGTTGTAACCTCTGGGGTACCACCACCATAGTTTTGTAACCCTGGGGCACCACAACCAAGTGCTGTACCCTCTAGGGCACCATCACCATGTATTGTAACCCCTGGGGTACCACCACCAAGTGTTGTACCCCTGGGGCACAATAACCAAGTGCTGTACCCCCTGGGGTACACCACCATGTGTTGTAACCCCTGGGGGCGTCAGCTCCTGAGGATGATGAATCTCGTCTTCATCTCGAAGCAACGTTTTTGCTACCGGTTATCTTGGCTGAGAAGAAACGATGACACGACCGAAATTGAGAGTAATTCTGCTGGATAATGACGTAATGAGATACGTGTTGCGAGGGACGGGATGAGGCGAGGGTAGAGATAGGAGTGTTTGTTGTTATATTGAGAGGCTGATGCTGAGCCCATGGATCGGGCTAGACATCACTCCCTCCACCCTGGCCACCTTATCTTCCCTAATAACCTATCGAACCACAACCCCTACAGAATGTAATCCACAGGAACCATTCCTCTCTTTGTTTTCTAGTTATGATAAGCTTTGTAACAACTGAGACAGTCCTGTTGTACCATACCTAGTTGTAGTGTTCTATTGTCTTACTATATGGCAGGTTGTAGTGTCGTATTGTCTTACTATATGACAGGTTGTAGTGTCGTATTGTCTTGCCATATGACAGGTTGTAGTGTCGTACTGTCTTACCATATGACAGGTTGTAGTGTCGTATTGTCTTACCATATGACAGGTTGTAGTGTCGTATTGTCTTGCCATATGACAGGTTGGAATGTCCTGAGTCATGCCGTCTCCTGGGTTACTCCGTACCAATGTCATCAGGAAAGAATTACACTGTTCTCCTGGAAACTCAAGGTCGATGAGTATGGTCAACAATTTGGTTTGTATTTTGTTTTTGAGGCTTAAATGAAATATGAAAAGGGGTTGAAGAAAGGGAAGGTTAAGAAAAGAGGAAAAAATATTTTAATAGCTTTGCAAGAAAAGGAAAAAACTTGCTATTTAAAGAGGGGCGGCTTGTGGTTGAGAAAGCCATAGAGAAGTAAAGAGTTTCAGAGCATTGCAGTCCAGTGAAAGAAACGGTTACCACAATGGATTACACTTCATTGCCAGTGGGCACACAGCAATCATGTGACACAGTAACTTGCCGGGTACTACGTGGTCTGGCTAAAGGCAGGGGAACAGACGGCCAGCCCTCGGGAGCAGAAACGACAAAGATACCTACTGAGGAGAGAGGGAAGAACCAACATTGCGGCGTAAGATACGCGGGCAAAATTTCAAGGCGAAACTGGAGATGGTAAATTGGATTGATTTGAGCTCGACTCTGTCTAGTAATGCTGCAGAGCCAGAGCTAGAGCCCCCTCCATACACGGACGGATCATATGTGTAAGAAGAGTAACTGTTCAACAGAGAAGAATCTATAGTATTGAAACAGCTCTAACAGTTTCATAAAGATATAGTTACTTATTTGTGTGATGTCGGGTTTGTAAGTCAGATTATATAACACAGTGATAACAAGTATATCTACTGTGTTGTGGTGAGATTACAGATCCATCAAAGGAGTTAGGAAAGTTGTAAGGGCATTAGAAATAAGCAGAAACTTGAACTTGACTAGGATGCGTCTACCCCACTGGGAAACCCTGTTTTGTAGATGCCCATTGCTAAATTTTTATTCTTCAGTGTATTACTTTAGGCTGGGTGACTGTAGCAGCACTTCCACTCTCGTTATGTCCTCTTGTCCTGAAGAGTCTAATGACTTCAAACATCTGTGTATCCGTGGCTGTGGCATATCAAGAAGTTATATGAAGTTATTATCTCTACTTCCTCTTTCTTCACAGACAGACAGATGGAAGGTCTCCTTCATCCTTCGTATTCCTTACTGATCATCCAGCTTCTCCACCGGCCTCCTGTGGGGTGCAGTAGCAAATGCTTTCTGTCTGTCCTGATACACAGGCCAGCCAAACTCTTCCTCTGTCTCAAACGAAGCTCACTCCCTCACAGAAGTCTAAGATGTTTGCTACGTATGACCTTTCCAGTAGCCGTCTTGTTCACCGCTAAAGTACATTTTCCTCTGCAGGGGTGTATGCTTGTGTATGGATCTACTTTGGGTAAACCAAGATTGCGCATAATGTCTTACGTGGAAGAGTTTGCCATGGCCATCTGGTCGCATCCTAGCAGTGAGGCGGGAGCGTGACGGGTGAGGCTGTGGGAGGCGGGTCACATCCGGTGTTCCGGGTCACCGGCTGACCTCCCGCGCCGGGCCTGCTTCCTCCACCCCCTCCTGCCACCAACCTCAAAGATTGGTCATTTCTTTTCTCTTTTGTCCTCCTTCGGTAAGTGTATTTCCTGCGACATCTGTCAAAATCCATATTTTCCCCGGTTAGCGAGGTAGCGCCAGGAATGGACAAAAGAACGGCCTCATTCCCTCACCCTCACTCCCTAGCTTACTGCCATACCACTCTCACACTATCATTCCCCTACACATACAAAAAGGCTGTACGATTATGTAGTGCACCAAGTATGTACCGTCTAATGTTATAATCATCTAGACAGTGAGGCCGGACAAAAAGCCTTTTTGTGACTTCTGTAATCCTATTGCGTTGCCGCTCGCATCACGAGCCTCGCGTGTACAGTAAATTGACCGCTGATAGTGGCACGAATCTCTGTGTGCCAGGGGCCACTCTAGCTGGACTGGTGACCGGCCGGGGGATGCTGGAGAGGAGTCGGGTCCCGGAGAAGACTGTTGACCAACCCGCAAAACAGACTGGTTGGGGCCCCGGGGCAAACTGTTGACTGACCGACCTGGGGCAGACGACCTACCCGCGGCAGACTGGTGGAGGCCCGGGGCAGACTGGTGGAGCCGGGGTAGACTGGTTGTTGGTCCGAACAGAGACTGCTGACCGGCCCGGGGCAGAGGAGCATTAAGTGTCCTGGCAAACTATGCCCCATGACTCACTCGTCAGCTAGACAAACAAATGTTGCAGGAACCAGCTTTATCCTCCACAAACCTCACTCGCTCAATCGAGAGATAAAACCCTTCACTCAGCACAGGCTGGGCTACTTCCTTGTACATTGTGCACTTGGCGAGTGACATCCGTTGTGATCTCCCTGCGTCCTCCCCCTAACATGACCCTCCCTCACTGTTCTTACAAGGAGAACTAATGCCATCCCATGAATTATCTCGACTCCCACCAACACTGGGAATTGTTACCATGTTCCTTCACTATTACCTGTGCAGGCATCTGTGGCCAGGTTCCTTCACTACGAACCGTGCTGGCAACAATGATCTGACCCCTTCACTACTACATGCACAGCCTTCACAGACCTCAGATCTGCCTTTGATATGGCAAAGAGAGACATCATCCAAGTCCTACTTTCAGAACGTGGCCTGAGGGGTCAGGATACTCACCTGGATCAGCGGGTGCCTATCAGAGCCCTTCTCGAGTCCTATTTAGACGTGCCTTCAGCGACTCGTTTCCTTTTGCCCAACGAACTCTACAGGAAGGGGTCCTCAGCCCTACCTCTTCATTGTTATCACGCGTGAACATCTCACCAACCCTGAACTTGACACTGTATTGTCATGTTGATGCCATATGTCTGAGCACCTCCTCACCTGAGAGACTTCACGTTCTTCTTGACCATTTCACACACACTGTTCCACTCAGTGTGGCTCAGTCATGACCACTGCCCAAGTTAAAAGTCCACTCCCCACCAGATGTGTCCTCATACAAAACCCCAACCAACTGAATCTGAATTTTTCTTTTAAATCTAACATCTTTATCTTTGAATTGTTTACAGACTTTGTCAGTTGCTTACGGACAGAACATTTCCATCATAGCATAGGTGAAGGGTGTTTGGTAAGGATAGGTGGAGGCCAGTATAGAGTGTCCTGTGGGTACAATACATCAACATAGGAGGGTGACGTGTGGCCCATGTGGGGCCCGGTGACCCAGTGGATCTTTGTCTCGTCAGAAGGGGAGGAATGACATTAACGGCAGTAGTGTGACACAGAACAAGTACAATCAAAGTTTGGGAGGTCCGGAGCTAATGTGGAAGACCAACGCGCAGATAAAGCATGCATCATAATCAAAGCTATACATAAGTAGTTACAGCTTGTTAACACTGGTTGTAATACAGAGGCAGGTGGAGGCAAGAGTAGAGTGTACAGTGGGTACAGCACACCAACACAGGAGGGTGAAAGGTGGACAAGAGACTTCAGTTATATTTATCCCTGTCATATTAACCCCTTCCAGGCTACTCCCAGCTATTACGTGTAGAACAATCCATACCATATGACTCCCATCATGGTAGCGTGTTTAACTACCATATTTTCTACCCTCCGTCTGTTATCTTTTTTCCCTAACTGGGTGATGAGAGGGAAGATGGTGAACACAGAGGAGGGGTACAAGTCGGGAAATAAAGGTACCATTAGTGTACAGATATATAGTGTAGGTGGTACTGAAGTATGTGTGGATAGTTTGCTGGCTACGTATTTATGTCGCCTGATTCATATGCCCCTCAGAGAGAGAGAGAGAGAGAGAGAGAGAGAGAGAGAGAGAGAGAGAGAGAGAGAGTGTGTGTGTGTGTGTGTGTGATGGCCTGCCTCCCCTCCAGCCTCTCCCATCCTCTCATCTCCTCCTGGCCACGGGGGAGATAAACCTCGAGTCATTAGTACTTCAATCTGTCCACACCAGCCAGAAATCCGGGAGAAGGCCAAAATAATCGTCAGTGTTATAGAAAACGCACGTGTGTGACGGGTCATGTGGGAGGTGAGGGGGCAGTGTGTGGGTGAGTACCGGTACTGTCGTCAGGAGTGACTGACAGGCTAACCTGCACCTCACACCTGATCTGCACAAGTCCTCCCACGCCTCCTGTTACGGTACACTGGAGACCGTACCTCACACTGCCACACTGGAGGCTGTGCCTCACACTGCCACACTGAGGACCGTCCTTCAAACTGCCACACAGGAGATCATGCCTCATACTGTCACACTGGAGATCATGCCTCATACTGTCACACTGGAGGCCGTGCCTCACACTGCCACACTGCAGGCCGTGCCTCACACTGTCACACTGGAGACCGTGCCTCACACTGCCACACTGCAGGCCGTGCCTCACACTGCCACACTGGAGACCGTGCCTCACACTGCCACACTGCAGGCCGTGCCTCACACTGCCACATTGGAGACCGTGCCTCACACTGCCACACTGCAGGCCGTGCCTCACACTGCCACACTGCAGGCCGTGCCTCACACTACCACATTGGAGACCATGCCTCACATTGCCACACTTTAGATCATGCCCCACACTGCCACACTGGAGACCGTGCCTCACACTGCCACACTGGAGACCGTGCCTCACACTGCCACACTGGAGACCGTGCCTCACACTGCCACACTGGAGGGTGTGTCATACACTGGGTGCATGCCGGGCGAGGCGGGCGGGGGTCATTAGTGTGAGTCACTGGGTCATGCAGGCAGCCAGACATATTAGGTCTTGACTCTGGCAACACTGGTGATGGCCTGGCTTGCCACCAGTGTTGCCACGGGTTGCGAGCTTCCTCTGCTGAATGACGTACACTGTGATTTACGGAGTGGATCGAGACGTTCCAGTGGTATGGCTGCTTTAGTGCTCGCCAGTGGTGGGGTCGTATACCCACACATAGCCAGTGGGTATAACTTTGTGATAGGGCCCCCTCATAAACACATATACAGTGGGCATCGCAAGTGTGTGATTAGGCCTCACGTAGTTACACATCCATTGATATAAATTGATTTCTAATCACGTATCTTTATTTGCCATTTCTAAAGAGTCAGAGTACTTCACTGATAACGTAGGTGAGGAGTACATGGGGCTACGTGTAGGTGGAGGTAAGTACAGAGCGTCCGTTGAACCTTCTGGATTCTGTAAACGACTGAGGAGAAGCTCCAGCCCATATCTCCCCAGCATTAAGTCATCAGTCATCTTGGCCGAACGTTCACCCTCCACCACCATCTCCCCTTCCCCTTCTCCTCCCCACTGTCAGTCCCTGCCAAACGCTGGCCTTCCTCAGACAGACATCCTCCCCCAAGCGACCTTCCTTCACAGGATACCTCATTAAGGTACACATGTACTAACAGTGTCAGTGAACACTGCCACAGATATCTCCATGTTTCTCTGTCGGTAACATGCAGCGCTGCAGTAGATGTGATCTAAATGGCAACGAGATTATGTAATGAAGCTCTTGGCTGTATCTCGTTTCTCTATGTGGAAAAAAAAAATAACTATGGCACAACGTTCTACCCGCGGCGGCCGCGTCTTGCTGGTGATTATCGTTAATTATTCTTGGTTCTTAGGACGGCTGAGCTGATGGCTGCTGGCCTGGGGAACCACTACACCCGGATATAACACCCTCTCCACTCTTTCTCCGCTGCAGGGCTCCAGTCACCTACCAAGCGCCTCGCTGGGGCTCGCCCTTAAATAATACACAAAAAAAGGATTAAAAAAATAAGAGAAGAAATCTGAGAATGCTTGAGGAGTTGGATAATCTTCCTTTTGAAAGGAGAAAGTCGTGATTGTTGTGAGAAACATGAAAGATCAGAGAGTTCCAACGTTTTGCGGTGTAGAGATAAAAAAAAAAACAGACATCACAACGGCCCAGCCTCGAGTTGCCAACGTCCACACAATTATTTGGCGAAGCGGCTTGTAGAATATTACGTAGTCTAGCTACTGGCGGAGGCAAACAAGTAGCCAGTTCTCGGGAAAAGACATCGAAGCAATATTTACTGAAGAAGGAAACAGAACCAATGTTGAGGCGCAAGGGGATTGAGTTAAGGATGGAGGTCAGATTGGAAGAGTTTTAAAGTCGGAATGCATCTGTTTCGTCTCTATCAAACATGTTTGTTAGAGTCAGAGCCTAAAAAGCTGTGAGAGTAATATTCCGCAAAAGGACGACACATCTCTCTACACAGTCGGATCCTCTGGTTCAGAAGAGAAGAATCTTCGGCATCTGAACAGGACCCCAAGTTTCTTCGAGTCAGACTTCGCTATTCGTGTAATGCGGGGTTTCCAAGACAGATTAGATGTTACGATGACACCAAGTATGTTTATTATGTTGAGTGGTGAAATTACAGCGTCAACAAAGGAGATGTGGGGGAAAGCTGTGAGAAGTACTGGAGGAGACATAGGAAGAAAGTGTGTTTTAGAGACGCTAAACTTAGCTAAGACACATCTACCTACCAGGGAAATCCTGCCCAAATCTGAGTTACTGTTGATGGCTACTTTTGAAGAGACGAAAAGAGACGAGACGAAAAGCAAATCGAGAGTAAGAAGATAAATCAAATTTGAGATATGTGAAGAACGGAGTGTTGAATCGTCAGCTTATGAATATATCTGGTTGTTTATTGAAGATTTCATGTATTTGATTGAAAGAAAATGGTTTCAGACACCGAACAGAACCCTGAGGAACACCGCTGCAGACAGGGAAAGAAGAGGAGGTTGATCTATCAATAATTACGGTGATAGTCCGGCTAGCCAGGCAAGTGAGGGAGAATAAACACAAGTGGGGAGCCTAGAGATTGGACCGTGATACCAAACCCCGCCGGGGACTTTCAGCGGCGACAACATATGATTGCACAGTGTCTGGGGGAGATGACCAGACATTAGTAACACAAGAAAGGATATCACCGGCGGATCTCGCCTGGCCAGAGCCACGCTGATGATGAGCAAGAGGACTGTGACACTCAATATGTTTGAGGAGCTGAGAGGAACTTCAAAGACTGTACAGACAGTAGAAGTCAAAAGAAATAAAACTGTGGCTGGAAGAGTTGTATCAGTCACCTTTTTCTGGGATAGGCTATGATTAGGCACATTTCTAAGAAGGAAGAAGATTTAGCGAGCAAAGAACTATTTTGGAATAATCAGTTTCCTATTTTGAACCGAGATCATAGGTCAGGGTTATGGTACAGAAATAAAAAAAAAAAGTAATGAAAACTTCATTAGGAAGTTAAGTTCCCAAAAGAGGCAAGTGACAGAGAGAGATACTAGCTAGATCGGCTTCAGTAGGGGAAAGGTTAGCAGAAAGACAAGGAATATTGGTAAAATAAATTAAAGTAAAAAGTCTGTTGTTTTTTGAGGAGCAACTGGGTCTTGGAAGGGGTTGGTATTGTTCATGCCTGAGCCCTCCCTCCCTCTCGTTGGCAGCAGAGCCTGGCGGGACTAGGGGTAATAAGCTTGCTGGATATTCAGTAACTCTTATCGGTGATGTGAAAAAATAACGCATGTTAGGTGCATGATCCACGATGGGAAATGTACAGACTAACGCGTAAATCAATTAATTCTAAACGAGACAAAAGGTAAAAATATTTGTTCTGTCTTGGGAGGTGTAACACAATGCCAGGTCCCACTTCAACCTCTTCGTCAGGTGGGCAGTACTTCCATGAGACGGCCGCTGTGTACAGCCAACCGACACGGAGGGTGCAAGATGTTTCCGGGCATTTCTTCAACTCTCGTAAATCAGGAGGGTTGTGCTTCCCTCTGCAGCTGCTGTCTACAGCTTGCTACCCATAGGGTTGCTCCTTTGAATGTGCTCAAAGAATTATGTCTTGGATCAACACAGGTGGGGTCAGTACTCTACTACCCGATCACTCCATTAGAAAACTTAAATTTCGACGAGAGTATGTATTAGAACAACAAAAATGGGTTGATGGCTTATGTGTTCTTGGCTGCTAAAAGATCTTTGATACTCTGTACTCTACAGATTACTGATGAAAGTGACCATCCAAGCTGGTGACTGAGGAGGGTCACGTAAATGGACTGAAAGCAATCTACCTGGTCCATAGACGTATAACGCAAAGGTGTTCAAAAGAGGTCTGGGGCCCATCGCAGATTACAGGAAAAAATACGATACAGTACCACATTGTCTTCAGTGATGATATTATCCTCAGAGCAGTCACAAAGCTGTTTAAACAGTAAACCTTGAAGTCCTGAAATCACAGATCTTGGGACATTCGCTAACATGGCGTCCTAGTTTGTGTTCAACGGATGGAGACAGAGTCGGCACTTGGAATGCTCAGTACCATGGTTTCTCATTGTCTAATACAGGTCCGGTGTCTTTCGTAATGATGTTTCCTTAAACTGAAATAATCATAGTACGTAATTCCACAGTTACTTGATCTTTCAGCATCTTACAAGAGATTTTTTTTTAATACACAGACAAAGCATTTCAGTGATAGCATGAGAGAAGGGTACATGGCTAGGGGGAGGTGGAGGCAAGGTTTTTTCCTCGCGGACAAATGCGGTGTGGTCTGCGCGGACAATGCCTTTAGAAAGACCGACTCTGATGCAGAGGTCTGAGAGCAAACAGGCATGTGTAGCAATATTTTCTATATGGTTATGACGCTTAAGTCCGGCATGTGAAGATATTCATATGAACTGGATATGTAGACCACTGTTATAAGCTTCAGGTAGTGACTGCTAAGTGGAAGTTTCCCGCAGGGCACTCCCTACGGAGAGTGCTGCAAGAGCTGGCTTGGTGGCAGTCAGAAAGTATTATAAGATGACCTTGGAGTAGGATATCTCAGTGCCATGAGAATATCATAAAGTTTATGGTGGGCAGAGCTGGCCCAAGGGATATGTTTTTCTCTCGCTGAGAGTGAGTAAAGTTGTTATTGCTGTAAACAGCACAACCCGTACTGGCTTTACCATTCTCCCATCAGTAACCGTATTGTCAGACATGGTAGTAAACGTTATCTAGTTGTTCCCATATTAATCCTCGTAGGATATGAGGACTGAGTTGCCGAGGGAGTAAGTGGTCAGGGAAATAGTTTACGAGATGATTATCCTGGAAATTGCGCTCGCGGGAAGAGAAATGGATTAAACAGAAGAGAGAGAGAGAGAGAGAGCGAGAGGCCACCATATTCGGGAGAATAATGTACTACAAGAGTCTTACTGTGGACGGATCCTTTGGGGCAGACGTGTTACCCCGCCTCTCACCAAAATATGTGGGAAGAGTCGCGCCCCAACAAACTGTATTTCGGTCAAGGTCAGAAATGCAGCCGCGAGAAAATCCTTTAGTATATTCTTTGTCCAGATTCCACTTCCATAATCAGTGTTAAAATTCTAATTGTAAATCAGGTACGTAAAATGATATAAATGTTGTGTTGTTTACTAGCAAAGCTCTCCAGCCGACCGTTGGGCGAGACGGGTGTAATATGATGTTATCTGAGCTGACATGATAGTGGCTAACACCGCTGATTGGCTGGCCAGCGTGTTGGGGGGAGTGGTGAGGCGCCCGACCGCCCGCCCACCCTCACCTGTTAGATAAACCAGACTGGACCAGCACCGCCCTACAGGTGGGCTGTGCATGTTGGACACGCTGCGACAAACAGGAGGAGGTAGCGGTGTGTGTGAGGTGAGCAGGACCCGCCGACGTCCGCCACTACTGGACGCGACACAGGACACCACTTGCAGACGCCACGCCGGTGGCCACCACTGGTGAACGCTACACTCCACATCACCAGTGCTTAACACCAGTGGGCGCTACAAGCCACACCACCTCCCCGGGCAGTGGTGGTGTAGCCATCTATGGGCGGATGTGTTTTAATTGCGTAAAGTGTCTAGTGCTGTGGTCGTGAGTGTGGCAGCGTCTCCAGCGAACCACAGCTGAGGGGTACAGAGATGCGGCGACGTTCCCCACACATACACGCTATTGGTGGCACGGTAAGGCCCGTCACGGGACGTCTCGCATGAGGGGTTCCTGTCCTCATCCTCCGTGGCCAGTAATATGTGTTACCATCCACCGTAACACTGACTCAAGCCCGATCGTCAGTGGCCAGTTCTGTCTGTTACCATCGACCGTAACACTGAGTCAAGTATCACCATTCGAGGCCAGTGTTGTATGTCACCTTCTCCCATAACGCTGAGAAAAGTGTCACCGTTCGTGGCCAGTAGTGTGTATCATCTTCTCCCGTAACACTGAGACAAGCGTCACCGTCCGTGGGTGCCAAGTGTTCCGTGACGTGAACAACAGTGCCCCCGGCCCGTCAGGATGGAGCAGGGTCAGCAGGGGTCTGGCCAACGGTCCATGGCCCCCAGCCAACGGTCCGGGGTCATCCCTCACACTACTGGTCACTCTCTCGGGTATCGCTACCCTACCGTCATTAGCCGTAAATCTATAGCCGTCCTCAGACCTGTGAAACATGAACTGGTCTGACCTGACGGGCCTGCTAGTGACCTCAGGCAGGCCGCTGTCTCCCCGCCCACCGTCCTCCATCAATGTCACACAGGTGACCCTCCAGGAAGCAAGAAGCAAGTCCTTTCTACAATGACAGAGTCCTCCAAGGACCTTCCTCGCACAGGGTCGGCCAGTCCAGGCCAAGCCACACCTCAATCATCAGAAAACCAATGCTATCACCACTGATATTTCTATCTCATATTCCTTGGTGAGATTTAATACCTTTCAAGATATCCATTCTAATTCTGATCCATAACAAACTTAAAGAAAATATCTAAAATCTGACCTCGCCAGTTGGAAGATCAGTGACAAACGACACCACATTCACCAAATTAATCAGATCCCATAAGTTTATATGGCCAAAGAACGTGCGTCCAGCGGACACGATCCGAATTTCCCCCGCCCCTGGCATCTGACCGATGACGTGGAGGACACCGGAGGTCATACACAACGATCTGGTCAGGCCAGGCGAGGGCATCTCCGCGGTCTGTAGAGGCAGGGTCAGGCCCTCTCCTCTGCTTCCCAGCTTGGGGGGAACCAAGTTAGCTTTAACAGTCTGTAACACCATCAATGGGAAGCAAGATATTTGTGGCCCCTGATGCTGTTTCCTTTGACTGCTGGCAGCTGGCGATGACTCAATAGCTTCCTGGAGTTTGCATACATTTATTCGTCATGTTTCTGCAGTCTACCAGCAGTGCACAGCCGATATGTTAATGCCCAGCCTGTCAAGTCCACACCGCTTATATTACATGTACACACAACGTCGGTCAAGAGGAAGAGGTTATTGCAGATGCTGCCACTTGCCAGTCGGGTGTGTGAGCCACCCTCCTCCAACACTATCCAGGACCGCTTCCCGCCAGAATATTCCCGTCAACTCCCGTGGATTATTTTCTCGCGCCCCCTTGTTGTTATGACCCGACCTTTGTAACACAACACGGTGTGGAAGGGTGACACTAATTACTCTAGCTGGCGTGCGGTGGGCCTCGCCCCTGCACTCCCTGCTTTCCCACCTGTTGACGTGTTTGGCTTGTTGGGGCTGACGACGGGCGGGTCGTGTGCCTGGACCACCACACCACACACGGTATACCCAATCCTCCACAGTACTACAGCCTCGGTCACCCAACTGATTCACTTCGAAGCATTTGGGACAGTCCTGTATGATGTATCAGGAGGTTTCGTTGTGAATAATGTCATATAATCCATTTCCGACAGACGCAGGGGAGCCTAACACGCCAGGGAATGAGGGCGGTGCGAGTCATTAAGCTGGGCTACTGCAGAACCGTTCACGGTGTAATACTAGCGATCCGGGGAAACGCTCCCGGCCAGATAAATAAAGGTGGCCGGTCGTAAACCGGGGCAGGCTGGACGGGGCAGGGATCTGCTGCCATCACTGGAACTCCTAAGATCGCTGAAAGACGTTTCTGGGAAGAGCAATGGAGATCTCAAGCCTTAAATAGCCTTAAACGCTCTGGTGCAGACGTTATAACTGTGATCGATAAGAGAGTCGTGTGGTTCACTCACTTCAAGCTAAACATTACATCCTCATGAATCAGACTGTAGGGCAGGGCAGGCATGACACCATCAAGTGGTGATGTGCAGCACAGGACCCGGACGCTGTAGTGTTTACCTTGTGCTTAACACTGGGCTTAGTGTGGGGCCGAAAGACCTGGTGTTTATGACCCGTACTGTCTATGGGAACACACTCTGGCCCAGACACGTATGACCCCACGCTCCTCCAGTCTCTATGAAATAGTCATATATTGCCTTTTAAATTACAGATAATATTTGTATATGACTGGGAGTGACACTAAATAGGCTACACATGCATCTAGTACTTTACGCTACTTGTGGCTAATACCACAAGCACTGCTCTTACAACGTCCTCTCACATAAAGGTAACTAATAAATCAATACTATTTATAATTAGTAATCATAATCAAAACACTTCAGTTAATCTTTCTTTGAGGTAGAGTAATGGCGAGCAGATGAGATCTGAATCAACACAAGATGATGAGCAGTGTACCAACGGCACGGGTCGGTCTCTAGGATGAGGACGTGTGTTGCCACATCACGTGAGGCAAGTCTGTAGAATGAGGTCCTCTTGGTGTACAACAGTCCAGCGGGCGGGCACACTGAGTGGGTGAGTGTAGGTGTGTGTGCTTAGTACTTGTGTGTTACGGGGAGAGAGAGTTTTACACTCGAAATGCCCTGCCTCTTAACCTTGTATGTATTACCGCCTTTATTCTTGTGTGTGTGTGTGTGTATGTGTGGAGTCCCTGTCAGCTGGACTTCACACTACAACACCCTCCCCAACACTGACGCCATCACTACGCCACAACATCCTCTTACCACTCGTTCCCTCATCACTACCTCCACCAAGCACACTCTCCCCCTTCATAAGTTCCTCTCTCTGCCTTACCAGGCCCTCTCCCCGCTTTACCAGGCTCCATTAGGTCCTCTTCTACTTCACCAGATCCCTCCAGCATCACCACTTCCTGCCCGCCCCTCACCAAGTCCTCCCCCCACCTTACCACATCCTGCCCCACCTCACCAGGTCCTCCCTCACCTCACTCGAATTTTCCCCGCCTTACAAAGTCCTCCCCACCATACTAGATCCTCCCCCACCTCACCAGGTTCTCCATCAACTCACCAGGTCCTTCCCCCCGCCTTAACAGCTCCTCACCTCACCAGGTCCTGCCCTACTCCACCAAAGTACTGCCTCGACTCAGTAAAGTCCTGCCCCATCTCACCAGGTCTTCCCTTGACTCACCAGGTCCTCCTTCACCTCACCAGGTCTTGCCCTGCCTCACCAGGTTCCCCTGCCTCAGCAGGTCGTGTCCCGGGCCGGCAGCCTGGGTGGTGGCGGGTGTCAGGTGTTAGCGGTGGCGGCTTGAGTGACACAACACCACACACAACACGGCCTCTGTCTAAACAAGCGGCCAACACCCATAAATACTCTCACCTCCCGTACCCAACCTCACTCTCCCTGCCACTCCCCGTGTACCGCAACCTCTCCCCGTGTACCCTTGTTCTCTTCCATTCCCCCCGTGTACCGCAGACCCTCTCCCTTGTACCTCTTCTCTCCTACTCCTCGTGTACCACAACCTCTCTCCGTATACCCTCTCTCTTCCCACTCCCCGTGTACGCTTGGTTCTCCCACTCACCGTATACCGCAGTCTCTTCTAGTCCCCGTGTACCGCAGCCCCTACCAGTGTATGTACTGTACCGCCATCCCCGTCACTCTAACCCATGTACCGTGATTCCTCCTAATCCCAATGTACCGCAACCCCCTCTCCAGTGTACCGACGTCGCTCTTACTCACAGTGTACCACCGTTCCTCCCACTCCCCGTGCACAGTCGTCTTTCTCTCCCCAGCGCCCCTACTCCTCTAACTCCCCAGTACCAGCACCCCTCTAACTCCCAAGTTCCCTTGCCTTGTAACTCCCCGGTCCCCCTGCCCCTCTCACTCCCGGGCTCCTCTCATGCTCTCACTCTCCGGTAACTTCCCATCTCACTTCCTTGTACCCCTGTCCCTCTCACTCTCCGGTAGCTAAGCCCCTCTCACTCTCCGGGCCCCCTGCTCCTCTCACTTTCGGGCCCCCTGCCCCTCTCACTCTCCGGGGCCCCTACCACTCTCACTTTCGGGCCCCTCTCATCCTCTCACTCTCCGGGCCCCCTGCCTATGCTCCTCTCACTTGCCATGCCCGGTGCCCGTTTCACCACCCAACTAGTACTGTCTGCCTGGCCCTCACAGTCGGTATGGGTGATGCAAATGACCCACTAGAGTCTGTTCTCGTGTTACACCGTAGCTCAGTCCACCCCCGACTATTGTGGTGATTAAAATATTAATAACAAAAAAGTTTCGTAAGTCACTCTTGGAAGTACGCAATGACCTTATTTGATCATCAGTAATGCCTTAGATAATGCAAAACAATGACCCGCTACATTTAAAAAAGCAAACAAAATATTAGGTTTCACAGCCAGGAATATAAGTAATAAAACAAAAGGTATTATATATAGTGATTACAACACCCAAGTCGGACCTCTCTTAGAATATGCTGTTCCTTTCTTAATATAAAAAGATGAAGAAAAACTAGAACAAATACAAAGTCGAACAACAAACCTAATTCTGTCACTCAGGAATAAGCCTTGTCGGGAGAGACTCAAAACTGTACAACCGTTTTCTTCTAAGAAAACAAAAATGTTAAGGATTAAGGACACTTCATAATTTCGATATCACATCACATGACAATTTTCCCTCATTAGATAAATTCAACAAACGGAAATATTTTAACAGAATTAAAAGAACGGATATGGACTCCCGTGGTGTATCGGCTGGCGTTCCTGACCGTAACGTATTAACGGTCCGCCCAGGGTCGAACGCATAGGTTCGAATCCTGATTCACACAGTAGGTCCAAAAGCTACCCAGCTTTTTATCCACCCTTTGAGGTTGGTCGATAAAATAGGTACCTGGCTCAGGCTAGGATATATATATATATATATATACAGCATTAATTGATGGCCCGTGCCGTCACAGCTGACGTAAAAAAATGTAATACGTGAGCAAAAGGTCTTTCAGCAATACAGTTACAGAATATTGCAATAAGATATCATCAGATGTTGTCTATTAGTAGCCTATTTTTACCTTTAAGTCAGAACAAGCATCGGGGTGAGACAATGTTTCTATTCACTTTTTCCTATAAAATTTCCATTGCATTATACCTTCTGCATTCTACATTGTTTTCAGAGCTGTTTTATCTGCAAGCTGTTGTTCAGAGGGGATTAATTTTAATTTCACATCTTTATTTATCATTTGTACATAGACAAAGTATTTCAGTGATAGGATGGGTGAAGTAATGCAAGACTAGAGGTAGGTGGAGACATATTTAGAGAGCATAGTGGGTACTATACATTAACATACGAAGGTGACTGTAGAGGACGTGCCATCTTCTTTACGATCCTGTCTCCAGCGGCCCTAAACTTCTTAGTCCCTCTCAAGTTGTAAAAGAGTAAGCTAAGAGACCAATTTCATGCTGTCCCGTGTCTTTAGGGGTAATAAATATGAGAGCCGAGCTTACCCTCCCGAAAATCACTGACTTTATCAAAAGCCTTAAAGCAGTTGTTTAGCTTGTCTTGAATTTGTGTTTGTATATACGATAATTCCCAAATTATGTAATTCAAAGACAGTATATTGCTTACTTATTTTGATGTGTTGTTGCACCTCATTATAAATGCCCTGAGATTTTTATGCAGACATCTGATTTTGTCATGCCCAGGGCGACTCCATTCTGTAACAGTTTGTCCAATATGTATGTATCTTCGACCTTTTGTAACACTATCAATGTAAACATCTGTTTAGTTCATTATTTGCAAACGTCCTGTTCCAGATACATATATGATTTGTTTGTGTATATATTGTAACAGTCATGTAACATACGTTATGCAGTATATGCCTAATGTAATGCCCTGTATGTATGACTTACCCTAACCTGCTCAGCACGACACACATGTCATAAATACCATCACTCCCTTCCTGACGGGGTGAGGACTCTTTGAGTCCCCGGGCTTATCTGTCACCCTCCTATATTGACGTAGTGTACTCAGTATGTGCTCTATACTTACCCCCACCCTGCCTTAGGCATACACCCTTCACCTATACTCTCACTGAAATGCTTTGTCTGTATGCATAATCACCAACAGTGCTACCCTACGTCTTCACCAACACCGCCACCCTACACCACCACCAACACTGCCACCCTACACCACCACCAACACTGCTACCCTACACCACCATCAACATTGCCACCCTGCACCACCACCAACACTGCCACTCTACACCACCACCAACACTGCCATCCTACACTACCACCAACACTGCCACTCTACACCACCACCAACACTATCACCCTACACCACCACCAACACTGCCACAATACACCATCACCAACACTGCTACCCTATACCACCAACATTGTCACCCTATACCATCACCAACACTGCTACCCTAAACCACCACCAACAGCCAACCCAGGCCGGCTTCACACACTTGATATCTACTTAATTACAGTCTCATTTTACTGTAGTTAATCTATAACAGAATATTTCACTGTACCACATGTTCTACACGTATCTCCTGCTCATTCACAAGGCAAGGAGACAACCGCCCGTTTTACATTAGACACACAAAAAAATCTTCTGTAGTTTTTTGTGTGTTCACTCTGGGCTTTGTGACCCACACTGCACTGGTGTTTACACTCTCATTCTGAATTAACTTCTAAATTTTACTCCTCAAGTTTGGGGCATATAAACCTATATTTATATTTGCTTAATTCTCCTTTATTTGTGTAAACACCATGAGCATTATTATGCAGTTAGAGTCCTTGATGGGTATTTGGACTATAGGCCTTGAGGAAAGCCTGGGGTAAAGGGGATAAAGAGGGGAGTGAGGCTGCAGTAAGGTGGAGGGTGAGTGGTGAGGCCGGCGACTCGAGCATCACCACAGTGACCCGCCACAGACGTAACATCACCTCACCATCCACAGGGAAACGGTCATTACTTTGACTCTGCGTCTTCGCCGCCTCGAAACCAAGTTGTTGCTCGAGTTGTCTACCACTAAAGTCCCTCTTAATCTCTTGTTTACCAGTGTGTGTGTGTGTAGTACTGAAGTAACATAACACTGTGAAAGTAAGCAAATCCTGGGAGAAAAAAAAAAAACATCCCAGACTGGAGACATACAGAGTGAATGGATAAATCTGGCAACATTATTACTCCGTACGCAGAAGACATGCAGACTGTCTCTTCTTCATTACCTGGGCTTACCAAACTCATCCTGTGAATCGTCAGTTTCCATCTCAACACTGTAGATCAATATCTGAACAAGCAGTTAAAGGCAAATCATGGAAACGATAGCTGTAGAAACTACAGAAGAGGTACTATTGAGCAGAAACTACGACAGAGGAATTGTTAAACAAGATGTCTGGGAACGAACTCAATTCTCTCGACGTCCATGAAGATCTTCGCAGAAGGAAACACACACTCACACACACGAGACTAAATCATGGATTCTCATGCAGCCATTAAGCCAGCACCGAATTCTTTGCAAGTACGAGGCTCCACAGCCTTGTATATATGTACACCAGACTTCCTCCACTCGCAGCACAGTCTGTTAATATCATTATAATGTTGGTGGTCACGCTCCACATCCACACACACACACACACACACACACACACACACACACACACACACAGCAGCTGCTGCTGCTTGCACTGAGTGTCCAGGTGATGAATTCCCTCCTGGTCACAGGATTGCCAGCCCTTAAGTCTCTGAAGAAGCCCCAAGAAATCTACATTACATTTGATGATAATAGAATACAGCCGGAATACTTCTCTGAGTACCTGTTTAATGTGAATTTGTTCACTTATTCCACTCTGACGGTATTACGGACATAGGATACCAGTTAGGGAGGCAAGGAGTGAACACAGGGTTAAAACTTACTGTGAACAGAGTTCTTATCTCTGTGGATACCAGTTACAACAGAACATCACCATCATCATACGGATATACACAGGCACAACGCGTTATATATACGACGACCAAGCAACACTGCAAATTTCGCCTTTGAGTAAAGCGCATCCGTGCAGTCGGCAAGGAAAAAAGATGGGGCTCAGGACAGCCCCTTGCGTCACGCCGCTACACAAGAGAACAGAACACAAACTGCCCATCACTGGCGCTTAGCGGCTACTGAACTGATGTGAGGAATATAATCAGCAATAGAACAGCGACATTTTTCCTCAACAGACTGAAATATTTGTGTAAAAAAATCTCAGTTCAAAAAGCTTCAGGCAGAAGAAATACCACTTGCTTCCAACACCAGACAGCTGAAGAATGATCAGATGTTATTCCCATCTCTCTCTCTCTCTCTCTCTCTCTCTCTTTCTCTCTCTCTAAGTAAAATAAATCAGAAGGCTTAACCCCGAGCATATATATATATATATATATATATATATGTATTTCACGTGTGCATTGTGGATCATCGTATAATATATATATATATATATATATTAGCCCTGGGGATAGGGGCGAAAGAATACTTCCCACGTATTCC
>JAYMFT010374907.1:0-21178 GCA_038088735.1 Panulirus argus
CACACACACACACACACACACACACATATATATATATATATATATATATATATATATATAAAGAGCAAGACACGCGAACATCGATCTCTCAGGGTATAGCAAGGTACCGGCCACTACTAACACGTCCTTGAACGACTGACCCATTGATCAGGTATTTCCTGTTAAGCCCGTACCTGCTTGGCACGGACACCGCTGCTCCCTAATGCTTTGGTCACCCCGGCTTCTCCCGTGAGAGGCAACGAAATCTAGGACCGTGTTTTTCAAAAAAGAAAGAGGGTGTTATATGGGCTGGTGTCGGACCAAAGAAGCTCTTTGTTACCCACAATGGAAAGAGGCAAAGTTGGATGTGTTTGATAATTTATACGGTTGATATAACGATAATGTGAAATATATTTAATAACATTCGTAACTCCTGTTTACAGACAGTCTTTTACTTGAAAAAGATACTTTCTTTTCCATGGGCTGCTTCAGTAAAAATAGTAACGTCTGCCTTCCTTCATGCAGTACGTCAGGCGCCTATTACCATAAGACTAAGAGGTGCTGAAAGGTTGGAGGACGAATGTGAGAGCAAACATATTCACGTGATGGCTTAGGACACGAAGATCCAGCGATACGGTAGAACGGCGCGAGTACAGGAGCCAATATTGCCCTTATGTAGGATGACGCTGGCGGTGGTGAGGACAACGATGAATCTGACCCACGTAATTCTCGCATCAAAAACGACAGATTTCCTCTTTGGAAAAGAACCTTAGTATGACGTTAAGAGAGTCAACGAAGGCAAGAATCTTAACTAATTAATCAATAAGTTAATTATCTACAGTTGTTGTTTTGTGGTCAGAGGAAAGTCATGTGCAGGAGCTCGGGTTCCCAAGACTCAAACAAGGAGAGGTTCTCCAACACACCTTCTTTAACCCTAGTCTTACACATCTTTTCACATTCACCTTTTCAAACTAACGCAATAGTTGCAGTGAGTATACCAACATAAAGAAAGCCTATTGGTAACGTTAGGTAAGGTAAAGGTGGCTGTGGCCTGCTGTGTGGCAGCGGTGACCACAGGAGAGCCGACCAAACGAACTGAATTTATTTAGCTTACAAAGGAGAAGGTTAAGAGGTGATCTAATGCAGGTATTTAGTACAAGCGGTGGTGATGGCTTTTCCTGACGCGATCACACATTCTGCCACCTTGATGTAGAAACCCTCCTACTTTACTGTCACACTGGGGCTGATGTAGACTCCGTCAGATTGACCGGATGAAAGATGCCTTGTAGCAAATGTAGTTGCCGTAGTCAAAAGGGGAAGGGCATCCAAGCACGTTCATCGTTGGCGAGGGTAAGAGCGAGTGGGTTCTGTTTGAAGAAAGACAAGATAATGGCTGTATACAAACATGTGTATCGTAAGTTAGGTGAAGACAGTCTACTTGTATCAGTGAGCGACGAATCCGACCAAGAATCCGAATTCGGATTCAGGTGCCTCAATAAAGACCTCCTGATGTGTCCGAGATAATCTCCACAAAGCAGGAAAAAGAGACAAGAAACAAAAGAAGGTGCGCGATGGCTTTGGGTCCTTGAAAATAAAACAATAACAACAACTAGCAGTATTGTTCTAGTTTTCAGCGAGGCCTGACGCTAACAAAGTTTAGATAACTGATGTTCTAGACATGTGTTAGTTAGTCTAAGCGGCAGCCTATGTCTTCTCCGTTGGTGTAAATTCCAGCCGGTGACAGTGCTCTAGAACGCGTAGGTTCTGGTATAAATAACTTTAGTTAAGACGGAGTGTGAGTTAGTGGTATGTGGACCCCACCAAATGACGCTGTGGGCGACTTATCAAGAAGAGAATAAATGTCCACCGCTGGTACAATCTTTCACATAGAAGGCATTAATTCAACCCTGGAGTTGGGCGCGATAAAGCTTACACGATCTAAAACCCAAGTTGTCACTCTAGAAATGACCCACAGATTTTGACGGCAGTTTGTTAAGAACAACACAGATTTTTAGCCGATAAGTAAAATGGTATTATAACGAAACGATAAACGTTTCTTTACAGACGACATTGAGAATAGCGAGGACCTAAAACCTTTCGATGTAGGTATTGTAACATTGATGATGAAGAGACTGTGGATTATTGAAAGGAGAGTGGCAGGATATGGACTGTTCAGAGGAGGGTAGTAGAGTGTGGAGTGTTCAAGAGAGTGGTTGGATGTGGACTGTTCATGAGCAGAGTGGCTAAGTTTGGGCTGTTCAAGGGGGCACTGACAAGGTGTGGACTTCCAAAGAGTGAAATGACAAGTTCTGTACAGTTCATAAGGAAAGTGACATAGCGTACAACGCTTATGTGGGCAATTGTAGGTTTTCAACTAATCATGAGAGAATGTGCACAGGATGATGATTGTTCAAAAGGAGAGTGGTAGGGGGTGAAGTGTACATAAAGGCAGTGACAGAGTATGGATTGTTCAAAACAGCAGTGAAAAGGCGTTCACTGCTCAAAATAAAGAGTGGCAGGCTGTGGATTGTGAGGGTGTATAAAGTTTCCAAGTCAACAGGCGACAAGTGTGGCCTGTTCAAAAGAGTAATGACCAGTTACAATCTATTCAGGGGGGCAGTGGCTGGCTGTGAACTCTTCAGAAGCGCATTGACAGGATTTGGGTGTTCAAGAGGGCAGTGGCAGAGAGTGAACTTCTCCCAAAAGGTTTTGGCAGGATGTCGACTGTTCAAGAGGGAGGTGAGGGAGTGGAGTGTCATAAATGAGTGTTATGACACGGTGAGTGGCCTGTTCAAAATAGGACCTAAACACGCTAAACGGACTGTTCAAGAGAACCAGAATGAAAGGAGGAATAATGTGTTCACGATTACCATAGCAAAATATGCTCGCTGGTCGGAAGGACTGTGAGAAGGTTAGTGCCTCTTCAAGAGCACTGTATCGCGGTGAGTGGACTGCTCAAGAGGGATGTGGAATGGTTAAAGGAACTATTTCAAAACATCGTGATGGACAAGCGGTGTATTTCCGAGTTCCGTTGTAGTGGCACCAGCCTTGGACTATGATTATCCAGGTAAAATTTTGAGTAAAAAAATCTTGTTAAGAACAAACATTTATTCTATACCCATTCTACTTAGGTTGCTGTTTAAGACATGACTGAGGGACATTCTTGAATTTTAGCTCAAAGTTAATTTTCAGGGTAACTGAGGTCAAGAAAACAGCCAGATTAGCACTGGAAATGTTACATTAATCGCTCTTATATATTTAAGATACACGGTTTTGATTAATGGTTAATGTCAATAGTTTGTTGGTACATGTTTCATTATAAAGTCGCAGACGATTGAATGAAATTGAGTCATCGGTTCCAACTATCCTAAGGCAACCATGGTTCACAGATTTTATCTCGGGTGTGCATTACGTGAATCATCATGACTGTGGCGCAATATATTTGCACGGTAACCCCAGCTACAAACCGTATGTTAGGAACGAAAAATGAAATGAACGAAGCAGTGTTTAACGAACTGAAGCCCTGCCGTCGAGACTGAGTCACATGACGAAGACAGTGTGAAGCAGGTGTTCAAACGCTTAGGTGTTCTTATGCCGTCATACAGATCACTCAGTGCAAAGGGAGAACCTGAAATATTTGTCCTCGTCTCCTTAGGGACAATAGACACACCAGCTGTTGAGGTTCTTGATGACCCTAAACAAAAGACGACCGTGAATGGCAAGAGGTTATTGTGACTGCACGTCAGCTGCTGGTAAAGGAGATCTTCCCATTTGAATATGTCCCTCACGAGCACAATTCCAAGACATTTCCAGTCCTGTGTTAAAGTGCAATGGCTGGAAGAGACGAGAATAAGACTGTTAAAGATGGAAAGCAACGGCTGCAACGCTTTCTCAGTGTTGTTGCTGGGGAGAGAGTCTTAAAGTTTGCAGGTATAATTAAACCTGAATTTCCACTGTACCGTTTTCCCGAGCAAAGTTTTTTGGCGGCTCAGTTAAATACACGTCCCACCTCCGGAACGTGCCGAGAGATGTCTTAATTCCTCCAGCGCAGTGAGGGTCACACCCTAATTCAGGAGATTTGGAAGCGTTCTGAATGCCGCACTGATGGAGAGTATGAGGATGTCTACATGAAAGCAGTCCTACAGCGCTTTGGGAAGCACACACCGCAGGTTGGCGCTGCATTCCATGAATACATGGAGGCCAAACCAGTCTTGTTATTCACTGGTTGGCTGGACTGGTCTGTTGGTCTTTAGGCCTATCAACATGGTCATTAAGGCCGTCAACGTCAATCTACACCAAGAAACAGAAAAGTCTTTAACATCATCAGGTCTTAAGACCATCTCTCGTTCTCACTACGCATGTGGAGAGACACTGATGAACCACACTTTCCTCTGCTAGTGATGTAGGGCCAGTGTGTAGCCCTGGACAGGAATAAGAACCGACCCTGCTAGATATTTGTCGGAGTTTGCCTTCGGCACAGGACGGAACTTGCAGTACCTAGTGACAGACATAACAGGTTGCCACCCAGCGGGGGAGAGGAAATATCGATTCTTATGCTAACCACGAAGATGTCAACAGAAGACTGACGCGTTAGGCATCAAATTTTTGCTACAAGAAAACGCTAGCGGTCCAGCAAGATACACACACGTATCTGTGATTTTCGTACATTCTTTACAAATAAAGAAAAAACCTAGATGGTTTCTGGGAAGGCCAGAAACCAGATATGCTATCCTGTGTATAAAACACGTAGCTGATAAGTTGCCACTAATAGAAAGAGAACAATTTGCCAGTGTCCATATGCATTGAAAAGTTACGCCCCGTTAACATTAGCCAATTAGCCTGGAAATGAAACTAGAAATTATTACGTAAAGAGCCGTGTCTTGTCAGTGATATCGACCGTATTGATACACATGGCCATCTGAGAAACGTGTGTGCTGGTTGTATGGTTCGTCATCGGAGATGATTGCTGACATGACTTATCCCTTGGGGGGAACCTGAAGAATTCATCCGCAGACATATGAGGCCCTTGACCACACCATCACTCAAAAATCTGGCTAAATATAACATGAGGGTGAACACCTCTCAGGCGAACAACGGCAGGATAAAAGAGTGTTTAGAACGGGCAGTGACATATGCTGCCATACAGAGCGCACAGTGTTGACGGGTATCATGGTAGGAATGGTAGTGAGGACAGTGACTCTGTGGGAGTGGATTCAAAAGATGACCTTAATCAGGACAGTGGATTGTTCAAGAGGACCGTGACGATTTAAGTGGAACGTTCAAGAGGAACGCCACAGGCGGGATGGACTGTTCAAGAGGACGGTGATATGTTGAGTAGACTGCTCAAGGTGGTCGAGATTGACTGAGTAGGCTTTTCAAGGTAACCACGATGGGATGAGCTAACTATCCAGGAGGAACTTAACAAAGGAGGTGGACTGTGTAAGAGAACAGAATGACGGAACTTTTCAAGGGAACTGTGACTGGACGAGTGACCTCCTCAAAGCGATAAGGTGTGTGTGAATGGTTCAAGAGGATGTGACAGAGTGAGTGGCCTGTTCAAGAGCAACGGGGCGCCAGGTCAGGTCAACTGTATGGCCCAGGAAGCACCAAGCCAGGTCAGGTGTAAGACCCAAGAAGCACCAAGCGATGTCAGATGTAAGACCCAGGGAGCAGCAAGCCAGGTCAGGTGTAAGACCCAGGGAGCACCAAGCCAGGTCAGGTGTAAAACCCAGGGAGTACCAAGCCAGGTCAGGTGTAAGACCCAGGGAGCACCAAGCCAGGTCAGGTGTAAGACCCAGGGAACACCAAGCCAGGTCAGGTGTAAGACCCAGGGAGCACCAAGCCAGGTCAGGTGTAAGACCCAGGGAGCACCAAGCCAGGTCAGGTGTAAGACCCAGGGAGTACCAAGCCAGGTCAGGTGTAAGACCCAGGGAGCACCAAGCCAGGTCAGGTGTAAGACCCAGGGAGCACCAAGCGATGCCACGTGGTGATAACATAAACTGAACTATGTCAGCTACACGGAAACAATGTCCGCCACTGGTCTGACCGACTTCCATCTGTTTAAATAACTGTAGCCGAACCAGGTACAGGTATAAACAAGCAAAATAAACAGATATAAGCAGAGAGGAAGATAGATTGACGCGGGCGCGGCGCACACACACACACACACACACACACACATACACACACATAGGAACAGATAGATAGACAGACACATTAGCCAAGAGATCAGAAACTCACAGAAGGAAAGGCAGACAAACATAGTCTCTCATAGAGTAAAACAAGAAACATTACAACGGAATATATCGAGAAAAGTTTCAGAATCAAGATGGCTGACTGGCAGTGGGAGGGAAGAAGTCTCTAAGGTTTCCACACTGGAAAAATGAAAAAGATTCAGTGGAGCTGAACAACCATACCTAACTATTTCACAGACCACAGTGATATTACCATAGACCAACTCTTCCCAGCGGCATAGAACAGGGAACTATGTAACGGAAAGGACAAGAATTATGGTCGTAAGTACTTCTCTAGCAACTTCGGGGCAAAGGTTTGACAAACTAAATCAGAGATTAAATATGAAAATGTGATCACGAAACAATTTTAAGGACGCAGGATGCACCACCATGAGAAAGCCAAAACTCGATCAGAAAATAACTTTTAATGACATCAATTCTTTCTCTCATTTCCACACACAATACCTTGAATATAGACAGCTTTTGCTATGATAATCCACTCAGAAAGTGCTGATCGGGTGATGCTCGAACCTGGGTGTGTAGGTAACGAGGAAATAAAGGTGGAAGGAGAGACAAAAACGAGCTTCAGGCGATGTACAACGGAGGTAACTTGACGGCGCTTAAGCGTTCTTGAGAAACATAGAAACTGGGAAATGACGGCGCTTAAACGGTTCTTGTGAAACATAGAAACTGGGAAATATAGTTCCACAGTCTTACAAGACGTTCTGTGAAGTGAATAATGGGGAAGTTAGTTGACAAGTACCGATGGTTGGCAATGGAGAAATGAGATAACAGAAGAAAGGTATATTGTTCAACAGAAGATTTCAAACAGTTCGGGAAAGCAGATGTGTTCTTGAAGGAAATATAGGGGGCACAACAGCCAAGCATGCATTTTAAAGGCACAAGAGAGTATGGAATGAACGCAGTAGGATAGGGAAGGAAGAGTCGAGATATTTGGTCGAAGAAAAGGATATTCTGGACGAGGTAAAAGATGATGCGAAAGTGTTTCGTAAATCTACCCAGAGCGAAGTGTCAGTTGAAAAGCAGTCAGACTCAAGGTTCCGCTGGAAAGGATTATTGAATTTGAAGAGGACAAACATCTGTGAACATCTGAGGGAAAGTGTATTATTTACAATGGAGGACCACCAGGGCTATTTAGGTGGGGTCAGGAAGAGTCCCTGTAATCCACTGAAACTGTTGAACAGAATATAAGCAGACACAAATACAGATACTAATAGCATCTGTTAATGTTCTTTTAAAGTCATGAGGCGTACGGCCGGGATTACGTATCACTCTGCATGTTTAAGGAGGGGGTAGAAGCACTCGACAGGCCACTTGAGTTGTTCAGAAGCTTAATGGAAGGGGTATCGGTGCCAAGGGAGTGAAGGAGAACATATGTCAGGTTCATATCTAAGAAAGGCGATTGAGAAAGCCAACTTGACCACAGGTCGGTACACCAAAGACCCATGTTCTGTAAATAGTGAAGATGAAAACTTGAGGCCAGATACGTGAACCTTGGCAAAGAAACAGCTGTTCAAGTAAGAGCAAGTATCAGAGGAGGGATGTCATGCATAACGAAACCTCTTTCATGATTGTCTAAACTCTGGTCCAGAAAGAAATAAGTGTAATGGATGACACGCTTACGTAGACTGACGCAACACATTGGAGTTTTCCAAAAGGAGGTGGTCAAATGAGATGATTTCTAAGCCAGGTACGACAGAGTAACTCCTTTGGGGGATCAGTAATTACTAGTGTGGAAGGGCGCGAAAGCCATGTGTCAGAGGCACGTTTTTATACTTCTTCAGGGTAACGGGTAGAGTCCCGCAAAGCTTAGTCTTGAGTCCTCTGTAGTTCCTGATTCTTGTAAGTGACTCGCCAGGACTTGATTTATCCCCGCATAGGTTTGCCGATGTTAATGGACTGAACCAGGGCATATGTGAAGCGGGCGGGGGAAACCATGAAAAGGTCTGTGGGGCCTGGATGTGGATAGGGAGCTGAGGTTTCGGTGCATTGTACATGACAGCTAGAGAATGGATGTGAGCAAAGGAGGCCATTTCTTCGCTTGTTCCTGGCGCTATCTTGCCAACGCGGAAAGTGTCGATTATGTATAAAAGAAAGGTATGCCAATAATGTCAGAAGAGATTCGCCACAACCTACCCCAATTAAACTGATGAAACTCAGATTTGTATTTTACTGCTGGATAAGGATGGGGACGCAGTGAAACGATTGCAGGTGTTGACCCATCATCTCACACTCGGCAAATTACAGGAACGGACATAGGAGGGCTTCCGACGTGCCGAGCGTTTCATCAGAAGTGTCAGTGTTATGCTAGGCACTGTCAAAACTGCCACTAATTATGTGGAAAATAGGGCCTGTTGTTACCGGACTCCACCTGTTTCGAGATTACACCGCGAGTGAAAAGTCACCTTTGGCGCAGCTGTATCGCTAGCAGTGCAGTCTCGTCAAAGAACCTCTCACTCTAAAGTTCAGTTTGTAGAGGAGATGCCCAGTTGTTTATTCTAACAATTTTCTCTAGTCTGTTACCATTGGGTTGGATCACAGTGGCAGCACTACCTGCCCTCCCAGTGGCAGAGTCCCAAGAACCGTCAGTACAGATGCACTGGGCTGTTATTGTCAGTCTGCAGTTTCTGTATATGTTCCAGAACACTGGTTTTGGCAAAAGTGTCAACAGACTTGAAAAAATGCAAAATGAAGCCTTAAGAATCACTCTTTAGGAGTCTGCATTTCCCTGCTACCGGAAGCAGTGCAGCCTTGGGCTTCAGGGGCCTTTGGAAAGAGGTCCTGGATAGCAATAGGACATTTTCATAAAAATTGGTTCTGGAATAATAACAAATTTTAGGTTCAAATCAGAGCATGTATAACCTGTTTGTCAACCCTTTGTATGATACAAAGTGAGTGATCTGCTTAAAGTAGGTCCAATGGCAGAAAACAAAGGCTGTGCCCGAGGTTCAGGAGCTGAACTTCATGAAGGAGGCGATAGTCACGAAGATACTCAAGCTGGGAGAAATAAAGGAGATCTGATTATAAGTCAAGAATTTCTGAATCGATTTGTTAAAGTCGATGCTGAGCAGGTCTTTGAATTAAGTGGAAACTGATCGACTAAAGGGGAAATCAAGAGGCTACAAAAAGAAGAAAGAACTAAAACATACGGGAAATTATATGAAGAAATACCCTTATTGTATTAGTTATGAATGAACGGAACAATTTGACTGGCATTTAAGGATAAGATTTAAAGATTGTGTTATCGTAACGAAAGCTTGAAGCATGGAATGTAACAAGGGCGGAACTCCCTCTCTGTATGCACAAACAGATAATTACAAATACATAGTCATTCACACATACACTCACATACGGGTTTCTGTGGTGTAGCGGTTACGTTACTGACCAATTACCACGGGCCGGTCCGGGGTCAGTACCAGCTGTCCATCCTTCCCTTGGAGCTGGTCGATAAATGAATACCAGGCTTAGGCTGGGCCGTGTGTGTGTATGCGTGTGTGTACATACACAAAGGAAAAACAGGGTACATATCCACAAGGTTAAGAGACGGGGCAACACGAGTATAAAACTCCCTCACCGTAACACACAATCTGTAATCACGGATATGATACACCAATTGGATACGGTTATCATATGATGCTTAAGTCTGATTATGTGGTTAATGGGGAAGTTAAAAGAGCATACACGAGACAAGGCGTAAAGAGGAAACTACACAGACCTTAACACTTTCTATGGCAAAATGAATTGGGAAATGGAGTTTAGTAGCCAGGAACCAGGGTAGTGTGGTGAAAGGTTTGTCTGAAATTCACAATGAAGGAGTAGGAACGTGAATACCCCTAAGAAAGGAAAAATTGTTCGATAAAAGGTATCGAAGGAGCGTCGAGATGAACTGTGACGAAGCTACAGGCGGTACCTCAATCAGCCAGCATTTGTGAGGTGCAAGAGGGCGCAGCGTGAGTGTGACAGGATACGAATGCAGGAACAAAGAAACTTTGAAGAGAGTATTGTGGAAAAGTCAAGAGAAAATCCAAGAACCTTTCCATAAGTTCATCAAGTGTAAACTGTTAGTTAAAAAGCAGCCAATCAGGCTTAGGAATTAAGAGGAAAAAGTTTTGTAGGATGTGGAGACATAAATCTAACAGTGAAAAGACTCAATTCTTATCCCGTTTCTCATTCTCAATCAAACTTGTTCCCTGCTCTTAGTTTCAACCCTACAAGAACACGAATACGTGTGGCATAACCACCATACCCACTCCGCTAATGTGGAAACCCCATATAATGAATATCGCAATATCTGCTTCCCAAAAGTTCGAATTGTTTTAAAAAGAAATTATTTTTCTTTAGTCAGCAACATTTTCATATATACAGGGTTCTCATCCCCCGCAGGCTGGAGCACTGTTAGCCTTGCATCCATACAACGCCGTTGGGAGTACTATACCATCAAACGTTCCCGTATCTTTGCCTCTTTCTTTATACAGTCTTCTATGCGTCCAGGATCTTTGCCTCCTCACCCACCCTATGGCTCACCTCACTTCCCATGGTTCCATCCGCTGCCATGTCCACTCCCACCTAGGTATCTAAAACGTTCCCACTTCTTTCATGTTTCCTCTATTCAAACTCCAACTCCAACTAACCTCTCCCCGTCTACTGCTAACCTGTTAACTCTGCTTTTATTCTCACTTACCCTCAAATTTCTCTTTTCACACACTCCCCCAAACTCAGAAACCAGCTTCTACATTTTTTTTTCACTCGACTCTGCCACAAGGGACATTTATCTAATGAAAAGAAAGTGCTTGGCGAGGGAGTCCGTATTTCCGAGAAGGAACCTACGCTGCCCCACAGATGTCAGTCCACACCCGCACTCGAGCCAAGAATCACAGATACAGCAACTGACGTATCCATGAGTCAAATGAAGGATACAAGATTCTAGGTACATGGCAACAGAAGGGGAAGATCATCCGCTGAAATGGAAGTGGCTTAAATCTTTTCAAGGATCAAAAAGTGATCAAATCTCATCACCTATAGAAGAGATATTCTTGTGGGACGTTTAAGGCTCTTGCGGAGTCCCCATCCCGCAAACTGTTTTATGTTCCAAACTCCCATCGCGTCTGTAGGTATTACATCACCTGGCTTATCCTCCTAAAATATCTTCCAAAACTCCCAAATTAGGTACATATCCTGCAATGTTTGGTATAGGTATACGTATCTCCGTTTCACATTGGAACACCGAATGCCCAACCTTGCTGACCGCGCCTCAATATGTTTGCACTTGACCAGTCTAACATTTCCATCAGTTACAGTCTTAACGTCGTGGTATGAATGTAATCCCACAATAGGTATATATGCGAATGGTACACAGTTCAGTCGCTGGCTGTTGAACACTTTCAGTTGGGTCACATAACAGCGCAGAGAGAGAGAGAGACGCCTCACAGCTGTCATTTCTCACCAATATCTTGTCAGTTGGTAACAGTCTTGGCAGAACCCGGTGGGCCTGCCGTTCGTTCCCTAACACGTCTTGCTGATCACACCTCACGTCACATCAAGCTACAAGCGTCACACTTTCCTCTGTTTGTCACGAAAAAAATATAGCAATGAGGTGGCGGCCCTGGCGACCTGGTGCACTGTGATCAATATTATCCGTCTTATTACCAGCTGTGAAAACAAGGCCCTGGTCGGTGCACTGGGCTGCAGGCCACAGCACGGACGCTGCCTCACCACAGCTTTTCAGATTGTCACATCCAAATCTCCATCGTCCACCACAGCTGCAGCGGAGTGATACACAGAGGTATGTACAGAAAACAGCTGACGGAGGGAATCACATCACACGACGCAGTAGCAGCTGCAGCAGCAGCAGCAGCCCAGGGCACAGCCGCAGCAGCGGCAGCAGCACAGCACTAGGTAGCGTGGGCAGACCACAGCTGGCACTCCCGAGGCACTGGTCTGGCTCTACCGGCCGGGCCGAGGTGCCAGCTCGCGCTACGTCGCACACATGTTATAGGAAGAACATTTCAACCCGTGTACAGTATGGCCAAGAATACCGAACTTGCCTTGTGCTACCCAGCTGGTATCGAACCCTCATGTACTGTTAATCAAGCAGTTACTTTACAGGAGTTTACCCCATTTTTTGTGAGTCATTTTCTTGATATTTCTTTTCAAATAAGATTTTTCCTGTAGTGACGATAATATGGCCGCAAATGATTTTATAGAAGAGATGAAAGACCACATATTTCTCACGGACATATGCCTCTGCTCCGTCAGCCTTAGTTGGGCTCGAAGAGCGGCGCCCGTGCCCCGTCTCCGGCGTGGTGTGTGTGTGTATGTGTTTGTGCGTGCGCGGCGCCCGTGCCTCCCTCAGGCGACGCCCTCTGCTCTCGTCTCGCTCGGCTGATTAATGAAAGATGGGGCGGCGTGAGGGGTCGCTAAATATACCCTGCTACAGGTATTCACCATGTGGAGTTGGCCTTGGTCATGGGGCCCCTCCCACTTCTGAGAACTGCTCGGAGACCGCCTGTCACGTATGACAGGTTGGGCCACAGTGACCGATGCCAACACCAGGTGGATAAGGACAGGGAACACCATCACCACCTCTCCTGGTAACACATAGCGGTCCGCAGTGACAGTTGTTCATCACGTTCACGTGTGATACCAGCTGTCCAGGATGAAATACCCTACTCTTTACCCATACTTGAAACATACCACATGGTATGAGACGATACGTTGGCCCCAGTGTGCCTAACATTAGCTACCCAAGTGAGTTGTGTTGGTTCGTATTTACTGACATCAACATTAGCTGTACGAGGATGGTATCTTCGTCCCTGATGACTGACATCAACACCAGCTGTCATGGGATGACATGCTGGCCTAGGGAGACTGACACCAACACCAGCTGTCATGGTATGACGTTCTAGCCCAGGGTGACTAACACCAACACTAGCTGTCATGGGATGACATGCTGGCCAAGGATGACTGACACCAACACCAGCTGTCATGGGAAGACATTTTGGCCCAGGGTGGCTGACAACATCACCAGCTGCCACACATTGGCCCAAACCATCTGAGACACATACCAGATGCCACAGGATGGCATGTTGATCCTCATTTATTTACAAGTCATCAGTTGTCACTCGATGATACTTCAGCATTAAGAAAACCAAAAAGAAAGAAAAAGATCATTTGGAGAGATGTCTCATGTTTATCTCGTAATGAGAAAAGAGAAAGAATTAAAACCCCGAAGGAAGATGTACCAAGGATACTGAATTTTTCCGTTTTGTTTTCGTCTCAAGGTGGCTAGAATAGCGAAGACTCTTGAAAAGCTCTTGTCCACCAAGGGCACACAACAGATGTGTTCATCAGCAAATATCGAGGTATTACCTTTGAGTATCATTGGCCACGCAGGATCTGGTTGTGTCCGTCAAAGAACAGGTGACCACCAACTGCCACAGATCAGATCTCAAACCCAAAGACAAAAGGAATAATCTAAAGAGCTTCGTTCGACCGAAGGTCACAATTTAACTTTGTTTACGAAGACCTGGTCACAACAATCTGAACCTGAAAATATCCGGAGCGGCCATTATTGGCAATGTCTGGCTTCTTTGATCCAGAGGATACGAGGAATACAAGGTGGGGATCCGTCCCGTGGTCTACCTGAGAACAAGTTGGAGGAAGGCGTTACGAGTCATCCTCAACCGACCGGCTACTGACTGTAAGATACCCGGACTCTTGCAAACTTTGCAGAATACGGAACATGCGAGCGTCCACCTGGCCAACAGCAGGCCCATCGAGAGGGCCGGATAACCTGACAAAATACCCCCGGGAAGGGGAGGGGGGGGTCTCTCGGGTCGTTTTTGGGGTCCGGGAAAGGAAAGAAGAAATTCAGAAATATTGATAAAATGACCAAACAACAGAAAATGTAGGTAGTAGACAAATGGAGATTTTCAATTTTTTTTTCAGTCTTTATTTTCTTTTTTTTTTTTTTTTCAGTCTCTCTTATGTGGGCCCGTCAGCCCCCTTCCCTGGGCTGCCCGAGGGGCCCACAATATGCCAACCCTTCTGAATCAGCTTTCGGAGGCCATCTTGGCTGACAAAAGGTTCAAGGGAAACGAAGTCGCTGGTATTGACACAGTGGCTAGTGAAGACCACAATGGAGACTACAGTACAGGTCTCACCACGAAGATTATGCAGAAGCTCAGGTGCTTACCTGACCGATCGACCCGTATGACCTGCGGAAACCTAGACACGTCACTGTGGCAATCATGTGTGAAGAGGCAGTTCCAGCAGAGGTCATTGATGTGACAGAGGCAGAGAGCGCACCAGTGCACAAACTCTGAAACCTGGAAGCCATCGACGCCTCCAAGCCATTGCCTGAAGATTGTCTTTCCAACCACGTACCTAGATACTGTTACATTTGAACAGAATCAGCTTTGGGCAAATTTACCTTAGAAGGTACGTCGTCCAACAACGTTAAGTCATCTAAAAATCTTGTTCAGAAGTCTGAAATCAAAGATTTAACACACACACTTTTATCATGAACTGATTTATAGACAAATTTAGAATGAGGGGTTAGCCAGCGCTTCCCACTCTGGTGATTGCCGCCACCTTCCACATCAAGCAATTAAGAAAAGTAGCGCAGTGATTCCACCACTGTGTTTCACTGGAATGCTAAAAGGGATGATATTCCATGGCTGAATGATCGTCTTATGACCAGCATGTCTCTGCTCGAAACACTGGGAGAGATCCTGTCTTAACTAAAGAACAATGGAAATCCCATACAATGCAGACATCAGCAAAGCCTTCTTTAGAAATGGCCTTCAAAAGTGTGACGGAGATTTCACACGGTTTTTCCGAGTCAGTGACCCATTTCATGTGTAAAGTCACACTTGCAACTCATAGACTCAAATCTGTGGTGATTAGCACAAGCTGTTGACCCTTCTTACTACACTCTACGTAAGACAACTGCATGAGGAAGTCAGACACTGATTATAAATAAATCATGAGCCACAACGTTTATACGGACGATTTTCATAAGGGACGACGTCTCATCACGATCTTGAGATAAATTGGAATGGAAATTCGGAAGGCAAGGCAAAAATTCCATTAAGGATATGGATGTCCGTTGGCACCATCTTGAGTGAGAATATGGGCGACATTAAATTTATGACGTAACTGCTTTAACATCTATTTTAGGCGCGAGATGGATGGTTAAGCTTGAAGTTTTTAGCTCGTGTGATCTATGGTGTTTCAAGCAAGAGAAAATTACCGTCTTTCATCTCATCATGACCCACTTTCTTCCTAAATAGTTTGTCTAAAGCTGGCTGAAGAATTCAAAGGCTTCACTTATACAGATGTTCCCCTCCAGTGGTAGCTCAAGAAACCTTCGTGTACATTGTGAAGCATCCTCACATGCTTACGGTGCAGTTTCTTATCTCACGACTCACCATCAATCTTGTCAATTAGGAAGAACGTCCATTACAAACCGCACTCCTCAGTTAGAGTTCACTACAGGTCGTGCTGGCGCACACTTGGCATATCGCATTTTGAAAATACCAAAAACCATCATGACTGAAAAGCCTATTCCTTGGTCAGATGGTGAAGACTCGCTACAATGGGCGAAAATGGAACAATTGCAAAATACCGAATGTCAGGAAGAGGGTAGCCAGTATTGGCGAGGCTGCTTTAATGTTCCACGTTCTTCCTGTGCCAACAAAACTAAATGCAGCAGATATACTCTCTGGGGATACAGACGACCAAGCTTTTCATAAGCATAAACTCTGGTTTACAGGACCCTCCTGGCCTTACTACCCAAGGGAGTGGCCAACTCAGAAAGAAGAGACTGTAAGTGTGAGCGCAACCGAAACTGAAAATGAATTTCCAATAAGCCATTCCTTTGATTACCTAAAACCCAGTACAGTGCTGTTGTTTTTACTCATGTTACCGTATACTCTCTCAGATCCATCATCAATCAAAGTTGAACCACAACACTCCATAAGAATATAAGCTAGTGACCTCTGGAGTTGACCGAGAGAGATTTTCGGACACGTTCATAGTCTACGGACTTTGAACCCTCAACAGAGCTTCGAACATGGCAATCCATAATGTCAGCTAGGGACAATCGAGCCCAACACTGGCTTTCCTTGTAGTCTGCATTATTGGTTGCAAACTGTGTTCACAAGGAGATACTGCAATGATTTCTTTGAGTGCTTATGTAATAAAAACATTATAATTACTCACTGGCAACTGCAATGCTCTTTCATGAATTCTAAAGTATGCAAAAGCCGAAGACCATTTCTTAGATCAAAGGCACAGCAGCCTTCCGCAAGAACCAGCTGGTATTTCTTCCAGTAATTTTGTTAATGACACCAGTCATGTTTAATGTCATGTTCATGGCCCTTTCAAGTTTGGCGCTCCGAAAGCTGTCGACGCTGGCCTCCCCCGCCAACACTAGTCTCGCGGGCTGCCACCGGCCGCCGTAACCGACAATGGCCATCCGGGCTGCTGATGGCTACTCCAGAAGACACTGACCACCTGGGGTAACGTTGGAGTGGCACGAGCGACACCTCTCTCTCAAGACATGCAGGTCATTACACTTGTTGCGTCCGGGGCTGGGCCATGTTTCTAACCCTACAGTATTTTTCTCCCTTCTTGTTTAAATGGGGCGGATGACAGTCTCACGTCAACCTTTATAAGGAATCAGATTTGCGGAACTAGGACTCCCGAGCCCAACCCTGCGTGCCGCGGACAACACAAGAAACCACAGTTCCCTAAGGTCCATATTTAGTGATCTAGATTTTCTTCTATCTTTTGGGTTAATTGCACTAGTCACTATCATGTTCTCATTATCCTTTCGAAGGCTTTGGAATTTCTGAGAATCTTCTTTGAATTACTGGTTATAAAATCTTGATGGGGTCGAGTAACTTACGCCCAGTATGGGGCTCCCAAACCCGCCTCTCATGCTGGAGATAAGGATATTCGGTCTGTATACAGGGAACGTCCACAGCGTATACATGACATGTATACAGGGAATGTCCATAGCGTATACATGACCTGTATACTGGGAACGTCCATAGCGTATACATGTGTATTTATAGACCACTGGTGGACGGGAGGCCCGAGCCTAGAGCTGGCCGCTCCCCTCACCACCGCCGCTCCAACATTCTATCTGGCGTTATGGCGCACTTTTCCCGCCACAGGGACTATTGCCGAAGCACCGAATTCTAAGTTTATTTACTCTCTTTGTTGAAGGGGAAACAACTTGCTAATTTCGGGATGACTGAAACAATAGCGATACATCTTGTCTTTCTGGCATAACATTATATGGTTTCTATATTTCAATCATGTGATTAACCTGATTTGCTGTGTATCATTCGACAATGTGAATACCTTTTTGTTTGAAGTGATGGGGTCAAGGGGAAGGGGGACAATCAGGAGACAGATCGATGGAGCCAAAAAACCTTTGTGGGTGTTAGGGCTCGGACATTTAGGAATGCAAAATGTGTATATGGGGGGCGACGTGATGTCAGTGGGTATATGACGCCCTAACCCTTCTAACTATCGCCCCATTGCTCGTACTTCTGCTTTCTCCAAAGTCATCGAAACTCTTAAACTTTCACTTTCTCAAACACTTGGAATCTCATTCCCTTCTGTCAGATCATCAGTATGGATTCGCGGTGCTGGGTCTACTGGTTTCCTTCTCTCCTATATAGCTCACCTCTAGTCCTCCTCTTTCAGGGATTTGGGTGAAACTTTCGTCGTTGCTCTCGACGTCACCAAGATATTTATGGTGAAACCTTTTGCTTTTTTAACTCCCTTCCTTTGGTTCTGCTTCTCCCTATTTCCTAAGGCATAGATTCCTCTCAGGCCGTTCCATTCAATAATTTTCGACGGAGCGACTTCCTATCCTATCAGTAGTGGTGTTCCTCAGGGTTCTGTCCTGCCGCCTACTCTCTTTCGTCTCTCAGTAAATGATCTCTCTTCTACTTCCGACCCTCTTCACCCTTGCTGATGATTCTACTAAACACTCTTCAATCCACTTTCACTTCACGTTCTTTCTCTCGCTGTACCTCCTACCAACATAAAGTGTGCTTCCCAAAAGCTGGGGATGCTGTATAGATGCGGTAATCATTTACATTGTAAGCAGCTGTTTCATATCTATGGGGGTTTTATTCGCTTTGTTATGGAGTATTGCTCACACTTCAAGTTTAGCTCCTCCTCCTCCTCCATCTCTCTGTTACCTAGAGTGGAATCCATAGCCTTTCGTCTCATTAATTCTCTTGTCATCACCCCTGTTCTTCCATCCCTTTATGTACGCCGCGGTGATGCTATTCTGTTTCTGTTTAACAGATATCATTTTAGCCACTATTCTCGTGAGCTGCCTGAATTCATTCCCGCCCCTAAAAGGCTTGGACCCGAGGTATGCATCTGGCTGCTGCTTCCCACAGTTCCTGTGAGAAGACCAATCGAGGGTTGATCGTTATGTTACCTCCTTCTTCCAGCTGAGCTGTGGCACTCTGTTCCGCCTCTCGTCTTTCCCTCGTCCTCAAACCTTTCTACCTTTGAAAGTCAGATCTAAAAACACCTGCAGGAGACATGATCAATTTCTACTTTCCTTTTCTGTGTGTTTCTTTCACTCGAGATGGCCTTTGGCTTGGCCATGTGTTCCACGTGCCACAAAGACCACTATGAAATGAAAAAAGAGAGAAAAAAAAATGAAGTAGCCCATGCGGTATGGCTATGAAAGGCAAGTTCTGGTTGCGGTGTATTATACATGACAGTGTGGGATAGTTAGCCTTCGTGTGCTCCTGACGCTACCTGGCTATAGCAGGAAAGGCAATTGGGTGTAAAGATTATTTTCATTATCATTATTATTATCATTTTATTATTATTGTTATTATTATTATTACTATTATTATTATTATTATTATTATTATTATTATTATTATCATTATTATTATTATCAATATTATTAATATTGTCATCATCATCATCATCATTATTATCATTATTATTGTTACTATTATTATTATCATTATTATTATTATTATTATTATTATTATTATTATCATTATTATTATTTTTATCATTATTATTATCATTATTATTACCATTATTATCATATTCATTATTAATATTATATCATCTTTATTGTAATTATCATTATCATTATCATTACAATGTGGACGATGAAGGTGACCACAAGGGAGCTGAGGGTTCAGGGAGAGGCATCAGTCGACCCCCCTCCAGGGTGTAAGCCTCACGTGGGCAGTGTGAGGGCGGCTGACTGTATAATCCGGCCCGACGCCAAAATCGCCACTTAATGTATGCAGAGCTGACGACGTTGCCGTGGCTCCTTAGAGCTACGGAGCAGTAATGAACCAGGATTGGATTCTCGCTTACGTGAAGACAGAACAACAAAAACATTAGAGAAAAAGGGTATAAATATCTGCAGACCTGGAGGATGATAAATGGTATCATCAGGGCTGTACGTATGCAGGTGGGAGGGAGCGCCTGAGTCGCGATGACTGGAGAAATGTTAGAGACGTAGACTGGCGAGGATATGGTACGATAAAACCCGATCACTGGTTATTGCTCCTGTGACCTTGTATCACCAGAGCAATGCTTTATGACAAGATGTACACGGAAGTGATAGCATTTGCCGGTATCTGGTATTTTAGAAATTCCAGTGACATTTCTCGTCAGCCTCATTTGATGGATGTGTTTGGCTTAATGAGGAGCGAGAATGAAATAATCCATCAGTATATATGAACTTATGTATAAGTGTATAACACCGAAAGCAGCCATGAGTGGCAGAGTCTGTGTGGTTCAGTATCCAGGGCGACCTTAAAAATGGTGATACTCGAAGTAGACTCAAGCAGCTCTCGAGTCTCAGTCTTGGTAGAATGTGGAATTTGGGGTGCAACGGAACTTGGTCGAATCTCTTGAGGAGAAAGTGAACGAGGCTGTGATGCGGATCTACATGAAAGACAGAGGCTACCAGCTTATGGGGGCTGGTAGCTGGCTAGGGTAGGCCACGGCCGCATCTGTCACACGTGAACACAACTTCCCATCTCTGAAGAGGCGAGTTGCCTCTCACGTTTCCCGGGGCATCGTAACGACCATACATGTGATACTCGACCAGCACATTTAGGGTAGAGCTCGCTCGTGAAAACGTGTACACGTGGTGAGTCACTGGACCGTCAGGCTCGGTGGGTCTGTTCCACTGGCCCGTGAAGATGGCTTGGAGAGGACGCCTTATATAGACCTCAAGAGGGTATATGTCTCTAGCCTGCCAAGCGAGGAAACGCTGCCTCTTTACCGTATAGTGATCCACTTAGATAATAATTTCAAGGGATCATACACTATTATAGAGGAGGGTCTGGTCACCAGCGTGACCCCTGCATGGCCGTCTGGCGCTGTGTCCCAGCAGCTGGGTGTCGCCAGTGAGCGCCACCAGGATCCACCAGCCTGGCCGCCAGTGACCGGAATGTGAGTCATCAGCTTCATCCTCCTCGCCCCCGGGGTCCCCCCATTCCCCCATGGCACACGGGGTCCCCCCAGGCCCATCCTCCACCCACTGACGATAATCTGTATCGATTTCGTCATATTTTTTCGTGAAGAAATGAAATAGAAACCCATTGATAATGTCACGTATATATAGCGTCAAGAACAGAGGACTGAGCCTTACAGGGGAAATCCTCACTTGGCCCCCTTCTCTGTTCCTTCCTTTGGAAAGGTAAAAACAGGAGAGGAGGATTTCAAGCCTCCCGCTCCCTCCCCTTTTAGTCGCCTTCTACAACGCGCAGGGAATACGTGGGCAGTATTCTTTCTCCCTTATCCCCTATATATGTAATATACGTAGTGTAAGGTGGTTTGATCAACTTAGTAATGTAAGGGTAAGAGAGATGTGTGGTAATAAAAAGAGTGTGGTTGAGAGAGCAGAAGAGGGTGTGTTGAAA
>JAYMFT010374918.1:0-21178 GCA_038088735.1 Panulirus argus
ATATATGACGAGGTTATCTGCTGCAGGACAGTATCAATATCCTACATTTCCAAACCTATCTCATAACCTTCCTTCTCATCAAACTCTCCTGTCGTATACCTCCTCCTCTCCCTTCTCTCCTCATACTATACAGCAGGAGTATGGTCGCAAGGAGTCCCGCGGGCACTCGTTCATGAAATTCCTTTGGCCTTGGATCCTGAACTCTACCGCTAAAAGGCTAATGTTACCTAATGCCACGGCGTCCCTCACGACCCACTGTGATTACGGCCGGGCAAACCCGTGTCCGCCGTCACCTCCATCACGCCCACGACCGCCCTGAACCCGGGCATAGGCGCCCACGCCGTCACTCAAAACACGACTGTAATACCAAAGGGCTAATAAAACTATCTCGCGCGCAGTCCCACGCACGAAGCGCCTGTCAGACAATCTACGGAGCGGCTTCCAGCACGCCCTCCCTCGTCCGGTTCTTACTCAAGTGAGTACTGGGGCCCAAGGGCGGCGGCTCTTCCCCCCTTCCCCCTCACTATCTCACCGCCATTCTCCTCGACATGCAAAGCATAGTGTATCTTCGACGGGTCGTGAGCCAGAACGGAAATACTGGCTCTTCCACTGCGGCAGCAGCTTAGTCGTTACTACTGGAATGCTAATGTTCTCTCTTAACAACTATTGATCGAGTTGCTGGACCAATCTGTGTGTGCGAGTACCACAATAAGCTTTAACTTTACTGACTTCTGATTCTGAGCACTACGAATACTACTTACAAACATCAAAGCTTTAACGAATCGGATAAAATCATTACTAGGGTTTTAAATCTGGATAACAATGTTGAATAATTCTCCCAATTCATGTCTTTTATACACTTTTACTGGATTTTCTGAAAAGATTTTCTGGTCTCTTTTATCTCGTTAACGCTCGGCTCCTCAATGCATCTCAAGCCTTCAGACCAACGCGTAAAAGCTTAACATTTTTAGGCAGAGTCATTAAGAATTTCTCCCTGTTAGATATATTAATGCACTCCCCACCTGATGGACATTATATCAAAGACGTACACAAAATGGGAATATGCTTACCTGCTGGGCATAGCGGCGGCATAGTGGCTTGTAGGCATTGGTGCCACATACGAGGAACTGTCCCTCACCTTCCTTGGCCAGAACCCGGATGTAGTTCTGGCAATCATCCTGAGAAAGAAATATCCATGATTATAAAATCAGAACTTAGGCAGTTAACTGCATCAGGTCACGAGCAAATCCACTTATCTGAACAACAGAAAATAATAATAAAAAGGTAAAAGAGAAAAAACACGAGAAACGATCTTTTCGAGTTAATCAAGTCAAGGATGCGGGAAGAATAATTCAGATATTAACTATCTTCGAAATTAGCTTTCTTCTTTATGTAAACGCCTTAATAAAGACCATCTCATCAACGCTGACGAGATCAAAAACCTAGAGCATAGTTTTACAAGTACAAAAGATTCCCTTCACCACAAAAGCGTCTCATCACACTAACAAAACACTTGCTTTCCACAGCATCTCCAACAAAATTCTTCACATGATCCCTGACGTTCATTCGTCTCCATCACCATCAAACCTAACATGCATGTGATCCACATAACACCATCACCTCCTCGCCATATCACCCCACCATCCGAGCACCAAATCACCAAAATCATCACCCCGGGTTCTCGGGGGTCAAGCCACACTGTGTATACCCCCACCACCGCATCAACCCACATCCCTCATTCTAAACTCCAGCACCGTTTTTCCCCGTATTTCCGAATCGCTCGCTAGAGGGACCCAAAGGATACCATTTTCCCTTCCGCCGTGGTCTTGTGTCTGGCGTCTGTGGGATGGCGCCACGGCGCTGCAGGCTGGCGGGCTGGGTACCCGAGAGAGACGTCCGGTCATTATATGGTAATAAGAAAGAGGCGCCGAGGGAGGGGCCACCGAACAATTATCTCCAGACTGTAAAGGGGGGTTCCAGCACGTTTAATGCCAACAGTACTGGGGAAAAAAAAAAAGATGTTGTGTGGACGCCTCCGTCTTGCTGAAAATGCAATTGCTGTCGGCAGATGCAAATTTAAAAACTAGAATCTGATTATGCTACGATATGTAATTCCTAGTGGGGCGAGAAAGCGTCTCACCATTTCAGATGACGTTATTTCATAAAACTGTTGTTTTAAGTAAGGAGAGAGAGAGAGAGAGAGAGAGAGAGAGAGAGAGAGAGACGGACTACCTTCGACCGTATTATTTCCAAGAAATATCTTACACTGTGTATCAACAAACATCGTCAGCAGAAAATTGCTCCTCCCCTGGTTCGTCCAAGGGAGGGTAATTTGCAACAGCAATTGGCGATAGTCTGAGAAGCAACGGTCATTAGTGTGGCCACTGAACTCGCTGGGTAGTTGAGATTCTCCATCGTGGTGTGGGCTGCTGACGGAATCCGAAATTCTGTGTAGTTTTCATCACTGGAAAAAGTCCCTCTCTTCTCACCCCAGCGAAAGACAGCGTGGGTTACGAGATCCGTCAAGGCTGACGGATTCTTCGTCTTGTAAAACATATTTTGATAAAGTTATCCCTGGATTAATATATACAATCTGAGGGATTACTGTAACGCATGACAAATGATTGATCAAACGTCTACGAGTTATCACATCCATGCATCAAAAATCAAACGTTATAAATCCTTGAGGAAGAAAAGGCATCGGCAGTTACAAAAATCCAGAAAAGACGAGGTGGGTTCGACTCCCGGATAAAGCTGGGGGGAACGAGTGTACGAGGCCCGGCCGGTGAAAATGCCGAGGTGATAACCCTCCCCCAGCAGCTGTCGGGGAGGTGGAGCCTCTGGTGGTGACAGGAGACAGTGGCGCGCGTCCAGCCCAGTAAATCACGGTGTCACGCACACCACACCTACCCGCCCATCCACCCACTGCTGGGGTCGCCCACCCACCCGCCCGCCTTGCCATCCCCCTCCCGTCGCCCACTTCCATCCCTGATATACGTCCGTCGATCTCACACACAGACACAGACACTCACCAACCCCTTCTTGAACACGAACAAACCTTTTGGGTTTGTCCCGAACTCTGCTCAGTCTCTTAAAATGGTTTTAGGTTTAAGGTTATGCTTTCACACCCAAGGGTTGTGCCGTCGTTCTCACGGTCGTACCCGCCGTGCGCAAGAGAGCATTTCTCATACCGTGAAACCAAAATCTACACACCAAATGATGCATCTCCCTCTTGATATACATATAATCAACATATGGACATAAAACGAAGGGCAAAACGAGCTAAGAATGGATCAGTGAAACTAGACACTGAATCATTTTCCCCTACAATGCAAGCAGGCATCATTGCAAGGATTCCCATATCTGTTCTAGTACCTCAAGCTAATCCAAACTTAATGTCAGTAATATCGGGATATAAATGCTAATTTCCATTGGACACTGAGCCGCAAGGTCTGCGTGAATCCCTTGCAATATATGTATCTCTGTGGCGTCGACCGAACCGCGAGATTCTCACATGGGTAGGCGTGGCTCGTGCTGCGCCCATCTCATCCTCCACTGAGCACACAGCCAAGCACGCACGAGCGCGTACGTAGGCGTGAAACAGGAACCTGCATTTTAACGGAAATTTCGCTCCCAGCTGCATCCGGAGGCCGCGTTTCTATGAGACGAGTTTGCTCTTGTTGAGTTTGCTGCTGGTTCTGATCAAAATCCGACCTAATATATATATATATATATATATATATATATATATCCCTGACTGTGTAGTCGGATCATCAATAGCGTTTATTTCACCAACCACCCAGCAATGGTGAGCTAACCTGTAATCTGCCCACTAATCTATTTTAATCACTTTCCACTTTAATATAAGATTTATCGTCTTTTCTAAAAGAAAAATATTTTCATGTATCGAGATACATATAAATACCAGATCTAATGATTAAAAAGATCATTTTCGATTCCAAGCGGACAGGAGTTCGGTAGAGCTAATACCTAATTATCTTCAAAGTCTAAGCAAAGTGTTGGGCTAAAAGTTATAGACCTAACACTGATATCAGTCTAAGCAAAGTGTTGGGCTAAAAGTTATAGACCTAACACTGATATCATAATAGATTAATACAGAGGACGCTGGACACGGCATACACTCCACAGAACTCAATCACTCCAACCGCTTGAGATGGAGAATCTGCAACAAAGCCTAACTTTTTCAAAACTCTTTTTTCCCCTCACCAAAACCCCGACAAAGTCCCGTGAAAAATAAGGCATACTTTGGCAACAATTTTCCACATGCTACCGGCCAGGAGCGAAGGATTTCGTGGCAAGACAAAAAGTGACGAGAAACTCAAGATATAAATCTGCTCCTGCGGTTGAGTCCGTGAAAGGAAACAAAGACTCTCTCTACCTCGAGTGAGAACAGATTACGCACTATGAGGATAAAATCATGTTCTCTCTTATGGCAATTAAACAAAAAACTGTACTGTAATCCCGTAGGAAAACAAATCACTTACGAATTATTAAGATCATATTATCTAAACACCAGACACACGCAAGGCCACTTAAAAATCGTGGTGACAAAAAAGAAAATCAAGTCATCTCTCAAGAAAAATACCCTTCAAGGGCAAACATCGTAATCACTCAAGTCGTCCCTAATACAGCAAAATCCCTCAATCATAAAACGCTCAAGCTTCGATAACATGCAAGATAACACGGGCCACACACAAAAAAAAGCCTGGCTGATAACCTAACGGCCAGGTCTGCATTTGCGTTACCAGGATAGCACAACTTACTGATAGAGAAAGGCATCTTACGTTACTGCAATCGAGGCTACCGATGCCGGACAGAATTATTGGACTCGCATGAAATTCTGTGCTGGATTCAAAACCACCAACACCACTACTACAACTACTCCTCCTCACAGGCGAAAATGCTCACATGAAAATCTTTACTCCTGCACCGGTATCACGGACGGGTCCAGCAAACAGTGTGGAGAGTGAGAAGTGGGTCGCGCGCACACATTCTCAACTTACCGAGGCGAAGCTGCCTCGATGCAGCAAACAACACACAATTTTTAAGGGGTACGTGAGGTTTATTTATGATCAGTTACACTTCTGCTGGGCTGAGCTGGATTTGAGAGAGAGAGAGAGAGACTACTTACACCCTTGAATCCGTGTCAAACACTGCTGCCTTTATCTTCAACAGGGACTTCATTTTTACGGTCACATTTGATTTTGTGGAATTGGCAGAGCAATAAAACCTAACGTTCATTCAGGGCTTTTTTTTAGTTATTCTAAAAATCTGATCTTTTGACTGACCCAATTATTCGTAATAATTCTAGTTTCGAATAATTGGTCCCATTTACTGCCAACTTTTCTCTACTGTCCATTTTCATTCACTTTAAGTCTCCTGCTTCACGTGTCTCCCTTTCATTTTGCTCGCTATATTTTTTTCTTACTTCACACAGTGAACGAAAGTTTCTCAAAACCAACCTCCTCCAGTCACGCCAGCTTGCGAAATGTATTACATAATCAATAAAGGACAGTGACACAGCGGGCCCCCATCCCACCCCTTCACCCCTCTCGCAACAAGCAGCAGTAAGAAAGGAGCAAGAAGGGCTGGCGCAGCTGCAGGTCCCAGGGTGAGGAGGAGGAGGAGGCAGCGGGAGTGGGGGGTGGAAGACACACGGGAACTGTGGTGAAAAGAGAGGATCACGTGCGCAATATCCGACGAGATCACCCCTTGTTGCCGCCCGCCGCGGGGCCCGTGTCACTCCGGATTGCCTCGCTGCTGCAGCAATATGTGACTTTACGACTCTCCCCGTCCCCCTCCCCAGGTCCTCGCTAAGTGATGTCCTCCGGTCTCATCCACTGCGCCAGCGATAAACATGAAGGAATTTGCCAGCCGTAAAAACCCGGGAAATAATCGAAACCCGTAGGACTGCCGGGCTTTAAACTAGGGCAACGACCGTAATTTGCTAGGGCTACAACAGGCGCAGATGTGGGAGCGGCCCGATTACGTAAAAAAATATGAAACATCTGCTGCTTCCTTGACATTCCAGTAAGTCTCAATCCTAGTCTGCCGAGCTGACAGTTATGCAACATAGCTGAAGCTTGAGCCTGTCCGCACGGTAAAACAGGGACGCGAGACAGAGGGACAATTTTACACCAACTCGAGTGATGGGTCTTGGCTCTTCCAACCTCCATGCACCTGCTTCTGCAACCGTTCGTTGATCCTACCCATTACGATGTCTCCGATGAACACGCAACAAAAAATACAAAATATAAAATAATTGAGCTACTGCTTAACGAAAATCAACTTCAGTGCTCAATCTGCTCTTTCCTACACGAGTGCAAGCACAAGAAATCAATGCCCCAACTCCATTTCCTTGATGGATCAAAACACAAGTATCAATTCTGATGCCTACATTTCAACACTGGACGCTCAACAAACGTTTACGCGTCGAAAGCCCTTAGCAGAAAACATCAATACAAAACCGAGTACCTCCACTTTTATGCTCCTAAAATGCCAGAGAGAGAACCTAAACATGAGAAGAATGGTTCCCAGCGAAGCTGTCACCGTGGGAGGGCAGCACCGTACATGGCCGCCGGGAGTTGTACTGTTAGCCATTATGATATGTAACTGTTGGTGAAAGCTTAAGTCTTGCAACGCTGCCACGGGAGGCGAACGCCACACAGGCTAGGCTCCAACTCTCATTTCTTTTCAACTTTCAGCTTTCAAACCTGATTTACTTTCACAAGTTCTGATTTTTTTTTCTCTTCCTCGTTCGGACTTGCGTGTGGGAAACGCATTACCATCCTGCAAGCGCGCTGGGGGTTCGCTCACCAACTTGTAAATGATTTAAATGAAATTCCTACACTCTAAAATTTCATGTGTCGGTTTAGCGTATCACATATGACATATCAAAGGGCGAGAAGGTCTCCATAGGAGCTCTGGTCAACTGTGATTAGCCTATACATCTCAGATGGTTACTTTTTATATCCATAATCTGAGAACCCGACTTGCTGAGGAGGAACAGAGATGAAAGCACTCCCCCAAGCGTCTGAATTTCAAATTAAGAATCTAAAATCCACCAAAATCTGCGAGGTATTACAAGCACAGCAACTTGACTAATTCCTTTGTAAGAATTATAAAACCAGCGACACGATTTACTGCAATTTATGCATTAACAGCATAAATCAGTATAAATCATGTCGCAAGGAACATGTAAAATCTTAAATATGGATACAGGTTATACCGAAATAAATCTGATATATCAATTTCTCTCTGTTTCAGAGCAGGTTATGAAAGTATCCTATCTTGGGACAGTTTTGATAATAAGATTATTCAAAAACATTTGAAGGCACAACTTAGGATGCTTAACTATACCCAAAGTCCTGCTATCAATGCTGTCTCTTCCCCACCATGAATAAGGTTCTCCAACCCAGGCCTTCAACATCGTTCTATCTGGCTGCCCTCCAAGACACAAAGACCCCCTCAAGTACTCCCACCACACAACCAAACTCACAATACATACGCCCAAGTCCGCCTTCTCACCCCAGCAGCAGACATTCCTTAAATACACCTGCTGACGAACCATTTCGTCATAAAACGACAAAGAAAAATCTATGTGTAGGGAAGCAACCCGTCAGGTGGACCACCATCTATCACTTCGGGAACTAAATTTTCAACCATGACAATTTTCTAGCAAGATGTGAAGTGTGATGGGATGTGCTGTGATCGCCTATATCCGAGACCTTGGAAGAAGATACTGAGGTGCAAATGCACTTCAAAAACAGATCAATAGGAGAATTAGGCTTGTTTACATACGCAGCAAAGGTTCTCAGACTTTCCCACCGAAAAACATAACCCAGTTTTTCAGGTCAATTATACGTAACGTTTTCATAGAGGAATTTACATCCATTCCTGAACTGCCTGTGTCAAAACTTTACGAGCGTACCTTTAGTGATCATTCCCATGGCGACGATCCCCCCCCAACAACAAAAAAATCCTTGCCCTCCCCCCCCACTGGACAAATACACGACCAGAGTGTTGTTGGAACAAGCGTAGCAGCGTCCCAGGGGGACAGACTCAAACACGCCGACAGAGACAAACTCATGTGGCCAAGTCATCACCCACGCTAGTTACGAGCTTGGGGCCTGACCTCCACCAGTGGGCTCCTCCTCAGCACCTCCTCCCTTGAGCAGCCTTGAGGAGGAGGAGGAGACGGGGCATACCACACGCACTCTTGTCTGCCGGGGTTTTCCACGCGCAATGCTAAAAGCTCCTCCCGAACTAGGCTTCCCAGGAGGGAGACTGGCTGACTGCACTCAAGTGCTATCAGTACCTCGTAATTTGTTGCCCCCCGCAAAAAACTGGCATTTCTTCTTAGTCTAATACTTGGTTACTGGATTTTCCCCAATCAAATCTTCTATATACATCGACTGACGTTCTAAATATGGGACACCCGAAGAGAAAATCGCCCCACAGTTAACTGACAACTGTCCTGCGTACCCACGCCGCTTCCCTTGCTCCCACAACAGTTGTACTTAAAAAATAAAAAGATGGTTGGGATGATCAATCTCTCTCCCGCCATTTAACCAATGTCCTCCCATGCTAATAACTGTGATTACCATTAGGAGAGAGAGAGAAGGTGGGAAAAACTGCAGCTAAACGATGCACGTATACACCTGTGACGTCACAGCTAAAAAGAGGTGGTATGGCCTGAGCAAACAGACCGATGTTGACATGGACTGGGCTGCCACTCCTACGCGAGCCTGCTGACAGTTCTCATGGCTGGGCTGTCTAGGCTGGCCTGCTGGCCCTGCAAAACCTGTGCATTGCCGGGGGAGGGGGGGCTTCCCCCCAATAACCCCCCCCCCACGCCGAAGTCGACTCTGCAATCAACGATAAGCAGATTAAACACCGCATCTTCCCGGCACTTTGAGTGATGGTGGAGAGGCGTGGGGTTCGTAACACAGTCGAGTGACTTTCTCAATCATGGATACGGCCTATAAATCAACCCAAACTTAACCAATCCCAGCGAACGCAGCCAGCAATAGCAAGAGAAAAATGTATAAAAAAAGAACAAGAACTGACTAGGTTTGCGTATGAAAACACTGACGAAAAATCCCCACCGAGGGAAAAATATGTCTTCTTTAAAAAAATTCGTGATACAGGAGAGTCGGGTATTACTCCCAGCGACCAGATGAGCGACGTGGGGCATTGTGTTGGCGTATAAAGGCAGCCATTTGGGGATAATAACCTTCTTTCGCACGGTATCTAGCGGTAAGAGCGGGGCGTCACGCGCCAAGGCAACAGCTGTCCGTCTCTCGGGCGGCAATTCCAACCAAGATTACCTGTTGGTTCACCGGAGTTGCGCCACTAATGTTGTGGCTTGTGGGACTCCTTTCTCGCTAAACCCTGCAGGATCTAGACTCCTTACGTGAGCGCGGTGCCAACCGCACGTAACGTGAGTGTCACGCCTTGCCTACGTGAAGTGGGTCTCAACCGTACACAATTTAATGCGTCCGAGTTTGAAAATCTTGCGCGGCTTCGGGAGAGGGCGCGCAAAAACACAGTATCGATCGGCAGATCGCGCCATACCCACGACAAATTATATACAATTCAACTGCGCCTGTGAGCTCTTCAATGCCCGCCATAAAGATGTTTATACTGAGCATATGTATCCCTATTAACTCGAGCGTTCGCTGAGCACAAATCTCGTTGGCCACGCTTAACCGAGGAGGCTCGTCTGGCTCTGTGGAACTGTTTATATGACACCCAAGGTCGCGTACGTATCCATTAAAAAACACAAGCCATGGACAAACCCTCGTGCCTTAATGTTACTTTACCTAAACACGCCAACCACGGGCCAAAATACTGGCCATTCATCACGCGTAATGGTCACAACTCGAGGCCAGAGACGGACGAGGTCGACGAGCGATGGGGGAATCTACCTCTCTCTTATGTACAAAAGTTCAGGACGTGGGCGACTAACCATACTGCAAACCGTACCTCACGTCGCCATAACGGACTGCGTTTCTGAGGCCCGTATCTCCGTATCAGACTTCGCTTCCACATGCACAAATTCGTCTTCTTTACCTCCACTACTATGGCATTATATAATCTGGCGTCCGTTTACCCCAATTTGTGCTGGACTCGTATTTTCAGTTCTTAGCGACGAGTGAGCAATTGTGTGCTGGTGGTGTACCGCGCCGAATAGAATATAAAAATGTTTCGCTCTTTCTGGAACGCACGATTGCAAGGAACGAATTCCCGGAGACTGGAATACCACCGCAGGTTACGCTCTGACATACTTTTTTATCATACACAAATATGTACTAAGTAAACGCGCTTGCGCGCACCCACACCTACAACCGCAGAATTTAGTATGTACAACTCGTGTACTCTCTCACACACATGTACTCACAAAATACGGAAGTACAGAGTTAATGAGGAGAGTGAGGGAGGGTTTCTTTTTTTTTAACTCCCTCCTCTCCACCAATTTCTAAATCTGCTTAGAAAGCCCACAGCCCCTGACTTAAAAGCCCACAGACGGGGTCTGCTCGTGGCGCGAATCGCAAATCAGACGCCGGCAGGGCCGCAATAAGGTAACAAAGGATGTCACACGGTCTGATGCACCAGAGCCAACCGCTCCACATTCTCTTTCATGATCTTTATCCCCTCACACACACGAACAGATACACGTAAACAGAAAACGTACCTTTTACTAATCCAGTCGCGAAATGCATATATTAAGAATGTAGGGTATTTCTCTGGCAGATAACCGCGTCATAGACCATCAGGTCTTCTTTTGCCTGTCTTTCCCAAGCACTGTCTACCAGACTGTCGCGTCATAGACCATCAGGTCTTCTTTTGCCTGTCTTACCCATGTACTGTCTACCAAACTGTCGCGTCACAGACCATCAGGTCTTCTTCTATCTGTCCTTCCCATGTACTTTCCTCCATCAAATAGCCTCGTCACAGACCACCAGGCCTTCCGTTGTCTGTCCTTCCAAATGACTTTCTTCTATCAGAATACCTGTCACAGACCATCAGGTCTGTCTTTCCCACTAACACACACACACACACACACACACACACAAAAAATAATCTTGCATTCTCGTCTATTCCCAAACGACGCTCGATTAAGCCCTTATGAAGATGACTACACGGGATGATACTGCTCTACAACGAGGTATTTACCTGGCAATTCAAAGCCCTTTTCGGCAGCTGGCTTTAAGAGAGATAGAGAGAGAAAGAGAGAAAGAAAGAAAAAGAGAGACGCATGATTAATCTTTACCAGTTGCCAGCCACCACCTCGTCACCTCGAAACGCCCAGGGGATCGATCACCAAGCATTGTACTCCGCTGTGGACGAACGACACTAAATCTCCCAACAACCTTGGAGATCGATGCTCTCCCCGGAACTCGTAACTGGAGCAAGTGTCATATTGCGTGTTGTGCGATAAATAATTTCCAGTAAATCATCGTAGGAACACGTGTGTGTGTGTGTGTGTGTGTAAAAAAAATACGTCACAATGTACTGTAAATTGTAAAAATGATAAATGAAGTGTAAAGGGCTTTACACACATTTCCCATCCCATACACGCTATGCTGCCCGCATTGTTTATCAGCATGCCAACATCTTTCTACTCTCGACACATAAACCAAACCACTATTCCAGAATACAATGCTGAATGCTGAATTTTTATATTATACTAGAAATAAGACTATGAAAAAGTGAGCCTGCAAGGCAAATGACAAACAAAAACGTCAAATCCAAGTAAAAACACAGATAATGTTGATAAAAAAAATATCAAACTTTAACCTCTAAAAGAAAGAAATTTCATTTTTTTATGTTAAAATAACGACTCATATCCAACAAAAAATCTTTTCAAATTCATTGGGACACAACTTAAAAAATGCAATTTTGCTCAAGGAATACAAAAAGGTACTGTACTTACCACCGACTTTCCCTTGTCGAAACAGACGGAACTATCATATTCCTTGGAGTACCACACTATCCTCTGAAAACACACAGAAAAAACACGAGGTTAGAACACAAAGCAATTTACGTACATGGCAACACAACCTACACTTGATCAGCTGATGGCCTGACCTGTGACCTGACCGTCAAATAGCACAGTCAGAGACCATGCTATCCAACCTATGGACCGTAACGTCGATTTCAAGGGCCGTATCATCGTGTCCAACACGTTAACTATTCCAAGTGGACCTTCCCTGTCCAGTAGCCACCCTAAGAGGAGGAGGAAGAGGAGGATATGATGGACTAGGAGGAAAAGCGACTTCAAGATGAAAAGAAGGAAGGAATGTGAGCCAGACGGAAATAACGGGACGCGCGGTGGAGGTGCGCAGGAATGAAAACCATGTTTGTAAATATGTAATGAATACATGGGGGCCCCCCCTCAGCCCATCCCTTCTTTCCTCGCTCCACACACACGTCTATATAACTGTCTGCTGAACTCGTGCGTGCCTGACGGCTGTAAATATTTTGCTGACTTCGAAATAATGTGACGAAACTTGAAGAAAAAAAATCCTTAAAATGATTTCTCATTTTTTATCAAGACAAGACGCGAGAGAGAGAGAGAGAGAGAGAGAGAGAGAGAGAGAGAGAGAGAGAGAGAGGGGGGGGCAATGTGAGAGTGTCCCTAAATGTCGTCAAAGCGAAGAATTACTCCGAGTCATTTTTTGACGCTAGCTTCTTTTTCTTCTTCATGAAACTTCATAGGCAAATCAGAGAACTAGTAAATGAGTATGAGGTCAATTCAATTGCCCGTCTATCTAACTATCTATCTATCTATATACACAAGAGGAAGAAAATTAACGCTCTAACAACAACGGACACAAAACGGCTTACGTAAACACTAATTCACCCACACCACCATGCAGGAAGGGACCTGGCGTGTCTAAATATGAATAAACTCGTCATGCAAAGTTTATGTGACGGCCCTCATGGCCCGGGAGGAAGTCATGCGTCAACCCCCACTGTCAGCCAGCGACAACCGGGCAAGCTTGGGGCTGCCTTTCCTACAGGATGTTGTGACCACGCCGATCAACTCGGGGGCGCCTCCTACCCTACCCTCCACTGCTCAATAATGGCTCCCGTGGGCAGTTAGTTCCTCCATCTCAAAAAACGCTCGCCTGATCCGGCAAACACTATGGTAAGGTCGTTTTGAGCACGACGGCACGATCATTTTGCGCATTATTTTAAACTCGTGAAGTTAAATACTGCCCCACTGCCTTCTCTTTTAAACTGCAGAAGCAACTTTTCATAATGAAGCGACAGGCAGGCATTTACTCCGGATTTTCCTTCTCTTAAGTCGTCTCAACTACACACAGATCCTTTAAACGTCGAATTCGGTTCCCGCTGGCGTTTAAATCTCACGAGTAACGCGTCTCTTCAATCAGCCGTTACACATATGCTTAGCGTCACTGCAGATTACGTAACGGGGCATCGCATCCTCCTAGGCTTTAATTTAACACGATCTATACTTCATTAAGGCGTTTCTCATGCACGCCACGCTCTCGTGAATCATAAAATTACGTGATATTTTCCGCATTACGAGTTAAAAATGTTGTTCTAGCTTGACTGGCAGGCAGGGTAGGTCCCTACTGGGGTAGCCATTGGTGGGATCTCATTGGCTGTTGGTGCCGCTCGCAAGCATGGCGTCTCATCCATCCACAACCTTCCATCACACCTTCCCAATAATTTGTGATGCACCTCGGCTGCCGATACACCCTCCTCCACCCTCACCCCGACCTGCTATGTCGGCAAGATTTAAGAGACCCCGGTAATGGTATGCCAACACCAAGGGAAAATAATGCCATAGAGGGGGACCTCCGAGTACGGGAATTCAAGAATAGTTTAGAAAATGTTCTGTTATGAACCCCAGTATACAAAACTGAACACAATCTTAACCACATAATAATGCCATTAGATTATTTCTCAAAAACCTACAATTTCAAAAATATAATTAAAATCGCCTGATCTCCTTACTTCAAAAATCTAGTTTAACTATGACCAAAAGAAAAAATTCTTAAAGTCGAACTTCGACTTGACACACTAGTGACATAATATATCAATGCAAAGCACCAAAGTTATTACATTTTCAATCAACTTTATCTACCAAAATTTTAACCTAAAACTGAATTTGTCATGAAAATCACAGCAATAAAACAACTTACTTGGCTAAAATTCTCCTCTAAGTTGAGAACGCTGATGTTGTACACGATGTTTCTGTAATGAGAAAGATAAAACATTAATACGACAAGCATTATTTATTTAAGTATTCGTCTCAATGACACTGTACATTCACACACACACACACACACACACACATACACACAAAGTATAATAGAATCGCTGTGTATCAAGCGATAACAACATCACATACGAGCAGTCACCTGGCTCTCTCCATTCAATAATTCTGATAAATCCTGACGCATTTTTCAGCCGCCGCCCATTTTTGTTTAGTCCCTCCTTTACAACTGGAACTCGCATTTTCCTTCATTCTTGTCTGGAAGTTGGGCTTGATAAACGAATTCCCAACTTTTAACGCCGTCATAAAGAAGACTTTTATGAAAGTTTCTCCTCTGAAGGTTCAGTTTTCTTGCAGTGACAAAAAAATATTCGCAGGACATCAACACCAACACCACCACCACCACCACCACCACGCGGCGTCATAATACAGTCGGGGAGTAACTCAAACAACACTTAAGTCTTCGTTTGAAGCCGATGTTTGTAAAAATAAATACAAGGTGCAGGGGGATGGGTAAGAGTGTACAATAAATTCGCCGCCCTGCAGGAAAATATCAATCAGTTGCCCAAAGCACGGTCAGAAATATTAATACCAGATGAATCGTGCTTCTTCTCGCTATCACAAGCTTGAGGCTTGTTGTATACTTCCAAGAGAGAGAGAGAGAGAGAGAGAGAGAGAGAGAGAGAGAGAGAGAGAGAGAGAGAGAGAGAGAGAGAGAACTCTCAACGCCCGTGGCATTTCCTAGCGATGGCCGCCTTAAGTACAACCCAAACAAAGATGACAAAAGTTTGCTCTTAACTTTGGAACACAGTTGTCAAACGATCAGGCTGGGGCCAGCAAGCACTCGTTACATCCACAACCAACTTTCCCCAGCTTGGGAGAGTTTCCAGTCCTGGAAACACCATCAACGAGTAAAACTCCCTGAATCCTTTATTCTCCAGGTACTTGGCGAAGACCGGCATCAAAGACCAAAGAACGAGAGCGAGCCTCGGGTAATAGAAGCTGCAGAACAGAAAGAGGTGGTGCTGCAGCAGCAAAAACGGCCGAGACAACAGAAACAATGCTATCACCACGGGAGACAACAGGAGCAACAGCAGCAACAGAAAGAAAATCATCGGCAGGGAGAAGCGACAACAGAAGCCGAGGCGTCGTCAACAGCACCAACAGAAAGCGCAGCAGCAGTAGAGGCAATCAGCAACTGAAACCATCGACACAGATGGAAGGAGCGACAACAGAAGTGACAGGAGAATCAACACCAGGGCGGAAAAGCGTATTAAGGAGCAACTGATGCAGACAGTAAAATTCTTAGACACAAGAACATACAAATATCATTTTCAAAATCTCTCCCAAACGGTAAGGAATAGAGAGGATTCTATATAGGGGGATGTGGGGTCGGGCTGGGTCCTCGCAAGCCTAACTTCGCCTAGCGGGGCGCGGAGCCACACACACGAACGAATTCAATATCCATTATAAGAATTGGTGCCCAGCCACCTACTCCTCCCTCCTTCCCTCCCTCCCTCACCTCTCTCTCTCTCCCAACACAACGTAAATAACACACAGGCTGAACCTCTCCCTTCCTCCCAATGCCACTCTCCCTCCCTCTCAGTTTTCTCCCTCTCCTACCCTACCCTACTCTCCCTTCTTCTCCATGCTCGAGAGGGAATGAATTAGAGGAGAAAAACTCCATTATTTTCTCACATATAAGAATTTCAAGTCAGTGATGATGATGTGTCGAAAATGAGTTTAGTCAGAGAAGGAAATGAGAAGATGCAGCTGAATTCACAAGTCTACTCCTGGAGTAAAGCTGTAAGGAAATGTGGGCAAGGGAGCAGAACAAAGCTATTCCCTAAACTTGCGCGTAAATCAGAACCGTATCATCCCTAACACTGAGAGAAATGAGGCGACAGAATTTGTATGGCGTACGTTTAAAAACCAAACACACACACACGCGCACACACACACACGCACACACACACACGCACACAAACACACACACACACACACACACACACACACACACAACACACACACAGACGCACAAGATGAAAAAAAAAATAGGCTTGACTGCAAGAAATGTGGAGAAAAAAAAATGAGGAAACATGTTAAGCTGGGATATACACTACACGCAATCTGAACTGTGTCTTGCGGAGCGGCTGACACCGCGGCGTCTGGGTGTGTGTGTGTATATACACGAAAAAAAAGGTATAATGTATTCAATTTCATCAGCGCAGTGACCGTCAGAGTAGCAATAAAAGTGAGGGAGGATACAAAACGGACGGGAGAGGAGTGGGGGAAGGCAGGCAGGCTAGAGATAAGGGCTTTGGCGTAGAGTGGACTGGACTTTTGTCAAGAGGATGGAAGTGGAGGTGGGAGGGAGGGGGCCACTGGGGACTCGCGTGCTCCGAAATGTGGGAACAATATTCCACGCCAGGACGAGCATGGCTTTTGCTGAGGACGGACAACTGGGGAGGGGTTGAAGGATGTGGACACGCGCAAGACTTTATTAATCTTTCCGGAAGAAAAAATGTTTATCACGTAAAATAGTCATTTTTACGTTAAAGCTGCTGCGAAAGCTTAAGTGGGTACAGGTGGATGAGCATGAAAGCGTTCTAATTTCATCTCATGCAAAGCTTAAATAAACAATTTATCCGCTGCATAAGAAAGTAAAATGCATTCTGGTTCTTTCCCCAAAGGAATTCATTAAGATCTGATTAGGTTATCTTTTTTCCTGATGTATTTTTGAATCTTAATCACTCTCTCTGAGCCCATCACGGTCCCGAGTCCCTCACACACACACACAAAGACATTCCCGAAAGAACCACCTCCACACTCCCAACTACATAATTAGCTAAAACTCCAGACGACAAACACCAGCTAGTCAGACAATCTTGGAAATGTAGCCAGACATCAGGGCGTCGTCGGAGCAGCAGCAGCAGCAGCAGGAGCTTCGCTCCCCTACCACCACCACCACCAACAGGAGCCGCCATGGGTAAACACGCAGACGCTAACCTCCCTCCCCGAACAGTCGGAATTATTCATGCTCAAACAATCCTCAACGGAAGGGGAAAAGAACTCCCAATTAAACATGCTCTTTTAACTCGCAGAGTGAAATGAACGCGACTTGCTCTCGGCTTGGCGTTGGAGGAGACGACTTCTCCCCCACACACTCACAACTCCCTTCCCCATTCTTTTGTCACGTGATATTCCTGCGAGTCTCACACTCCAAGTAATGTTCACACTTTACACTTTTAAACACCTTGAGCATGACAGCGGAGTCGCGCGACTCAAAGGGTTTTAAGGTATCCTGTAAATATCGCCATTAAATTCAATTTTCAAAGACTCTTATCAAGTAGCTGTTTTCTTTTTCTGGTGGTATCATATTATGTGTTTACGATACGTGCTCGTACGGCACTGCAAGTCGCCACTTCGCTGGCTTCTGCATTTCCGAAGATCTTGCAACATATTTCAGCTCCTCAGCACTTCGCCTCGTCCGATAATAACAACGAAGGTTTCGAACGTCGCCCAACTCCCGCTTAGACAGTCGTCCAGATGCGTGTTGCTGACTGACACGAATAACAACAGGTTGTCCATGTTCGTTCTTATACTCCCCCACGACGCACGCTCAGCCCAGTCACCGGCCGGTCACATTTTTTTTCTTCCATTCGTTGTTCTTACTTCCTTCTTGTGTCGGATTCTCGGATAAAAAACACGAATCCTTCCGCCCCCAACGTCTGTTAAGCCTGCACTTTAAACTCAAGACCCCCTGGCGTGATGGCGGGACCTGGGGGAGCGCATCTCGCCATAAACATCGTACCGGAACAAAACATCGCTTCTCAGTTCAGACAATTTTACACTTTTCTCCCACACCAACAAAAATTTCCCCACAATTTTTTCCCTATTCCCTCCTTTCCTTTATGCCTTTCGCACTACGACCTTATGAAATCTAACGCATTTTCTTCCCAACTCTCAGCGTCTTTCGGAGTGTCTCTCTTGCTCCGTTTCCCTCTTGCTTGTGCAAGCACAGTTGGGGCGAGGCTTCCCACAATTCTCTCGCTCCAGCTTTGCCATTCGTTGCCAAGCCGGGCTCTGTGATCCCTTCTGCGGGAGGACAAGTTAGCGCCGGTTAAGAATGCCCTCGGGTGCAAGTTTAATAAATTGCCCCTGCCGGCCCCAATGAATGGCTCCCACCGGGAGCGTCTCCGTCCCGTCCCGTCCCGTCCCCTGCCCTGTGGAGTATACCCACCTCCCGCTCGCTCTGACGGAGAGCCTAGTCTCCTCCTCTGCCCGCCCGCCCCCCCAGCGTCTTGCGGAATCCCCCAGGTGCCGTTCGAGTGAGTAAAACTTTACCAGGTAATTTTGTGTCCACCAGAGGGGAGGAGGGGGATATTTATTTCACGGGCGGTCTTCGACGGGACCCAGTGACTCGATAGTAAGTTGTTTTTTTTTTACTCCATGTAGTGCACTAAAAGCGTCACTATACCATAATACTCAAATGACGAGCGACACTCGATTTCCTTGCAAATCACATTTAATAACGTCAATGCTTAGTGAAATCTCTCACTGCCGATGAGCCTTTGCACACACACACTTCACTAAAACCAGAGCAATGTATACACGTAAAGCCACATTTTCGTAATAACTAAACAGACCCTCAAAGCGGGATTTCAGATTCTGAGCGAAAGGAAGGAAGGAAGGAAGGAAAGAGGAAGCTGTCCTCGGGAAAGACTGCCAGGTCCCATGACAGCAGTAAAACTCCCGGATGGCAAGGGGCAGTTACTCTCGCACGCCACGGAGGGCGCTTGTCGGGTGCACGTCAATCGGTCGGTCAGTCATAAAGACGTCAACTGGGGTGAGTTCAGAGCTTAGTATCGAGCCCTCGACAGCTCTCGTGTAAGAGGAGACAGTCTCTCGACAGCTGCCATATTTAGACGTATGCTTTAGTCTTGTCATTTTTTCCGAGTCAAACTGCTGTTTCTTGCCTTATGGGAGATTTTTCTTTGGGTGAGGCGGTGTTCCAAATCTGTTTACCTTAAGGCGCTCTGCAGATCTGCTGTAAAGAGGGGTTGAGTTACTTTTGAAACATCATGTCTGTCTGTCTGTCTGTCTGTCTGTCTGTCTCTAAGTCTGTGGGGGGAGCTAAGAACAGCTTTTCCACCTGGCTAAAACTCATGACGGAAAAGATGTTTGATGTACGAATTCGCACGGCACATCAGGGCAGAAGTCATGATTAAAATAACGTGGCAGAGAAAGGCTGCAGAAAAATGAGAGGTCAGAGAAAGGCCACGGAAAATAATGAGGCATAGAAAGTCCGTACAACACTTAAAGGAGGAAATGGCGCATACGGCATATTACACAGTTCTTTTCTCTCGTAGGAAACAGGAAGGACTGTTATACACATGTCGTTCCCAGTCACACCAAACAGCTCGCTTGTGTTTGCCACCTTCCTACGGGCAGTCTAAGCCCTATGGGAGGTGCCAATAGGTTTCCTCACAGCCCTGACTAGGGTCATAGGGCAGCCTGGGTAAAAAGAAACAAATACGAAACGGGTTTCCTACACCTGCTGAGAAGCAATGGCACTGAATCCCCCGGGCGTCGCCTCGCGTGGGCAACAGCGGTTCATCTTTAACCCACAAACCCGGCCTCGAATCCTACCTGTTATAGCCGCACTGCTGTTTTAGTCTTTATAGATTCAAAATCTTTATAGTCATCCGCGCAGACATAAGGCAAAGCCCTTCGGTGATGTTAAGGGCGAAGGGCGCGTGGTTCAGGGCAGGCGGAGGGAAGTAACAGGCAGTGTACTCTAGGTACAGTATGCTGACATAAGAGGGTGACCTAAGCCAAAATGTAGCCTCTGAGGGAGACAGGTGAGTCCGAAAGGACCTCGGGACCCAGAGTGTTGTTGTACCGCTCGGGATCTGGACTTCCTGAGCCCGAAGGCACCTATCCTCGACCACGGAGGTACGTTTCTTCTTCTTCAGCAAGACGGTACGATCCTCGATCACGACGGTGCGATGCTCGAGCACAACGGTACGATCCTCGATCAAGACGGTGCGATCTCTGAGCACGGCGGTACGACTCCAGCATGACGGTACGACCCTTGAGCAATACGGTACGATTCTCCAGAAAGACGGTACGATTCTTCAGCATGACGGTATGATTCTTGGGCACGCCGGTGCGATCCTCGAGCGCCACGGTGCGATTCTTCATCACGACGGTACGATACTTGAGCAAAACGGTACGATCCCCCAGCACGACAGCTTTGACCTTTGGACTTGAAGCCTCACGGATAGCGCCTACAGGTAATAGCAACAAAATTGCTACTGCTAGAAAGGTCGCTCAAGGTCCGCGCTCATGTGCATAGCCAACTTCGCCACCTCCAGGCCCAAGCCCTCCCACTGGGCAACACCACAGGTGAAGGTGGTGGTGGTGGTGGTGGCGGTGGTGGTGGTGGGGTCGTGGTCTCTGGCCCTTCCATCAACAGGCCCCTCGTCAAGTGTCGGTCAGCGGTATAGTAGTAGTAGTAGTAGTAGGGTATCCAGCAGGTGGGTCAATGGTCCGTGAAATGCGACATGGACGTAACGCGATCGGGCCCGGGAGTTGGCTTACGACCATAGAACACACCTCCCCTCCCCTCCCACCGCCCTCCATAGAGATTTTCCAAAGCCTGGAACTCAAGATACTAACTATCGCTCAAATTTCTTTTCTTTAGTCTACTGGTCATCAGATCTCACTGGAAGTGGGGTTTAACGACCATTAGGCAACCTGTGAACAACAACACGATCTGCGCAGGAGTGAGCAAAACGCGCTTGAAGTAAACAAGCCAAATCAGCCACAGAAAGCGTGGGTTAAGCGGTATGGGGTTGGGGAGGTAGGGCTCCCGTGGGGAGGGGGGAGGGGCTAGCC
>JAYMFT010374929.1:0-21178 GCA_038088735.1 Panulirus argus
TTTTAGTCGCCTTTTACGACACGCAGGGAATACGTGGGAAGTATTCTTCCTCCCCTATCCCCAGGGATAATATATATTATATTTACGTAATATACTTGATCGCTGTTTCCCGTGTCAGCGAGGTAGCGCCAGGAAACAGAGAAAGACCCATCCACTCACATATACTCATGTACATATGCATACTTGCTCGCTTCCATCCATTCCTGGCGCCACCCCGTCCCACAGGAAATAACATCGCCACTCCCTGCGTTAGCGAGGTAGCGCCGGGAAACAGACGAAATGGGCCATATTCTTTCACACTCAGTCTCTAGTTGTCATGTGTAATGCACCGAAACCACAGATCCCCATCCACATCCAAGCCCCACAGATCTTTCCATGGTTTACCCCAGACGTTTCACATGCTCTAGTTCAGGGACAAGAAATGCAGATGACAAGAAATCCTTGCCGGCAGACAAATGAAAATAACATCAATGAAAATAACATCAATACTTTCCAGCAATTAAGAAAGTTATACCCAGGATATAACAATAATCGCAAGTTCCCACACAAGCCTGGGATCCCTTTATATACATCAGGCACACGTGACTATGTCAAGCCGACAAGAGCCTTACCACAAAAATAACATTAATTCCGCCTCTTTAAATTGCACACACCCACCCACCCACCCACACACACACACACACACACTGGATAAAAATAATCCGGTAATACTTACTACACGTTACAATCTTACCACTGGTACTCACTTAAGGTATAGCCCAATACATCTAGCATACAACTTGTACAATACTCATGTATTATCTTAGTCCTATCTATTACATAAAGAAAACGTAACTAGAAAATACTTGTAAAGTCTGTTACCAGCACGCTGCCAGGAGCGCGATGATCATACGCCCGCCCCCTCATGGAATGTCAAGCTTCATGTGTACATAAATACGTTTTTTTTTTCCTTCCATTTCTAAGAGAGTTTTAATAACTTAAGGCATAAACAAGAAGCCATTTAAATATAACTATGACTCATTACGCAGGTTATACTGTTTACAAGAATATTCAGAGGGAATAAATTCACATAATCGTGTTGTTTTAGTAGTGGTGGTAGTGGGCTTAAGCGCGGGGTGACTCAACTCTGCCCATGAGTCGCTTGTCATGCATAACAGCCGAGTCACTATGGTCATGCATAAGTCATGAGTTGCTTTGGCCATGCATTAAAGGCTATGGTAAACGGGCATGGCAGTCTCTATACTAATGCATGGGTCGTGGTACGTGCATGGCCGTGAAATCCACTGTTGGTTAAGTACGAGTAATGATAAACGACCACGAGTCACGACTTGCGCATGACAGCAAATGATGCACGTTCATGACAGTCACTATACTCATGTATGAGTCATTGGACACAGTCACGAGTCACTCTATTCATGCACGACATACGACTCATGATAGCCATGCAACACCCATGATGGTCAGGCACCATAACTCTGACACTTAACAAGAGTTCATGACAATGATCTACGAGTCATGCACACGCTCATAACATAATCATGACTTTCCAGAACCAGGCGAGGCACTGTCCCGCCCCACAGCCGTGGTCTACAACGACGGTCATATCAAACGCTGCAACAAAGGCTGAAAATCACTCATTCTTCAAAGGGGGAAATAGCACCACTTACAGAAGCCAAGGAATAGTCATGAAAGTCTTGCCTCTCACAGAAGCCTTGACAAGGCAGTCATGAGAGAGAGAGTCATGGTAATAGTCAAGGAACGATTATCTTTGGTATGACTCATGGGGAAAAATGCCACGCCAATCTTGACTGTCATGGAATTACCGAAAATAATCACGGGTCGTGACAGTTTTGAAGTCATAAGCTACTACACGCGTGTAAACAGCCATGACACTCGGACACTGCAATCATGACAAACAGCCAAGACATATATGACAGGTAGGCCAGTCACGATAACTCGTTCAACCCACGACACACCGTCAGCGAGGCATGCCTGACAAGCCACCACGCTCATGACAAGTTATGACAGCCAGAGCTATGGCACGGCGATGGCTGGTGGGTAGCGCCAGTCCCTCACACAGGGAGGCGCCGGGTCCCCACCACAAGCGCGGCGGCGGCGGCGGCGACGGAGCTGCCTCACCTGAGCGGCGGCAGCAGCAGCAGCTTCCCCCCTCCAACAGTCTACTCCTCCTGCAGTGTCGTGCCCTCCCGGCCATCAGGGTTCCGGCGCCGTGCAGGAGAGAGAGACGGGGCGGCGGCGTCCCGTGATCGTGCGGCGGTGCCCCGTCCGTCAGTATCCGTGGATACGGGTGTTCACCTCAACACACGGGTAGGGTAACAAGCGCACCGTCCGGTGAGGGGGGGCCTGCGGGCGCCGGGCAAGCACAGACTGCCATGCAGTGCCGGCACGAGATTGCTGTTGCTGCCACACGGAGATGTGGTGTGTGCGTTACATCATCGCCACGCCAGTGCCATATACCCTCACACTCCTCCCGCTTATGTAACACTTCGCTGAGTGTAAGGCGAACGTTAGCGGGCCTGTTACTAAAGTGAATGTCGTTACACTTCTCACAACCACCATCACATTTAAGATAGCTCAAGGCATTGCTCCTCTTCGGTCTGACACAGGCGTGGTGGGGAACTAACGTAAACACACACACACACGAACACACTCTCGCCAGAGCCGAGGGGCGCCTCCCTCCCACTCCCTCCACTCCATACTAAAAATAAAGCCTCAAGAGACTCGAGCATACCCATGACCGTCCCGTCGTTTTCCACGAACGTCCGTTTTCTTTAACGACCACGTAACGTTTTCTTCGCGACTGACAACGACGAACGCTGCCTTATCACGTGATCATCTCTATGTTTTACGTGGCACCATGGAAGGCAGGCAGGACGACCACGAATTACGTTGCCAACGAGGTAATATCCTGCGCCTCAGCTGTGCCATGCGCGCGCGCGCGCCCCAGCCGCCCGGGTCTCTCGGCAAGTTTGCTCGCACGGGCCACACGATGACGGGGTAACTGGTAAACCAGACGCCATCAGTGCACTCAGGTTATTACGAGCGCTGATAGTAGGCGGCGACAGGGAGGTTGGGAAGGCAGTGTTGGGCACTGCATTTAAGTCGTTATATAACGGGTCACCACTTAAGGACTAAATTATGTCCTAATAGGTTACGTCCGTCGTGGAATGTGCCTTGCTGGGTCAAGAGGGAGGGCGGCTTACCAGAGGGTGGTCTGTGTACCAGAGGGTGGCCTGCATATCAGGGGGTGGCCTGCTTACCAGAGGGTGGCCTGCGTACCAGAAAGTGGCCTGCTTACCACAGGGTGTCCTGCATATCGGAGGGTGGGCTGCGTACCATAGGTGGCGTGCTTACCAGAGGGTGGCCTGCGTACCAGAAGGTGGCCTGTGTACCGTCAAAGCTGGCCACACGCGCACCTAACAACAGAGGGTTCGAGGGATCGCCTGTGTATGTAAACACAGCCTTGGGTGAAAACCCCGAAAACAAAGTCTCGGGAGCACGCGCAGGTCGCCTTCCGTCGGACCTTGATCCTATTAGGCCACTAACGGCGTCCCGCACACGCCGGGAAGGATCGTATCCTGCTGTCATCCGGATCGGTTTATCGTCGTTAATTGTTGCAGGGCGAGGGAGGAGGTAGTCGGAGGGGGGAAAGTAGGTAGGAGGCCAGGCAGCCCAGGGCTACTCCGGACGCTGGCTATTCTTAGCCAGCGTCGCTTCCCCCTCCTGCCCGCCTTCCTCTTCCGCCTCAGTTACCCTTTCTAGAGGGACCTGCAGGTACTGCTGCGCCTCCGTGGCTGGCCTGTGCGTCGTCCGCTGGGTGATGATGGTATACCACTGACGCCGTCCTCCGCTATAAGCCCCGGAGCCTGGCACTACTGGGGTCGTGTGGTGGTGGTGTGTGCCCTTCTTTTAAGGCCCAGTTTATCTCTTGCTGCTGTCCTGAGCCTCCAGCGTACACCAGGCATGACCCACAAATGGGTTCAGTCTCCTTTGATGCACGTTCTGTTATTATGTTTTTTCCCCCCCCTCGGCAACAGAATCACGTAAGTACGCGCACACACGCTCCCGCTGCACGCGAGGCTAGACAATGCAACCCAACACAAACACACACACACACACACACACTCCTCCATTTTCATTATAATGTAATTATTTTCAAGTTCCTAGTACCTATCGACCAAAGTCGGGCTGTTATGACAGTCTCCTGTATCTTTTCCACAACGTATAAGCTACTCTCTTCCGCCTGATGACACCGCCTGTCAAACCATTCTTCACCTCTCTCATGCGTCCCTTCTCATTCCTCACGAGTAAATCTGGCAAAAAAATCTTAATACCCTGCCCTCATACTTAATCTCGTCTGGAAGTAGTAAGTCACTCACTTACACTTCCCTTCCTTGTACTTTATAGTCCGGTGAGGCGGAAGAGATCTCTTGCTCTTCCAGTACCTACTCCTCACACGAAGTCCGTCTCGAGTATCAAGTAATCGATTTCCCCCACTCACAGGCAACCAGGGATATTCTTTCTACAGTCCCAGGCCAGAACCAATCATGGTGGCTTAAGGGGCTGCCTCACAACCTGCTGTGCTAGAGATATGTTAGATAATGAACCGAAGGAAAATAAACCCAATGGTGGTGTGCTGCAGTCAGAGAGAGAGAGAGAGAGAGAGAGAGAGAGAGAGAGAGGCATACGCTAGGTGAGTCAGCCAGCGGAGGCGCCCCTCATTAGTCCAGGCGTAACTGGCTTCTGCCACACACATCGCCTAATACTGCTGTTGCAGTCTCCCTCATCCTCAACCTCAGCAAGACTCCGTCCCTTATCGTCATCTGTCTCCTCTTGCTTTCACTGTTGTCACTAGTCTCCACAGTCACTCTCTTTCCTTCGCTGCCTGAAGTCGTCTTCATCCGGAATGCCTTCAGCAGCTTTCACCGTCTCTTGTAACCTTTATTGCCTTCAAAAATCTTAGCTTAATCTTCTATACTGCCCCTCTCATCGTCCCGTCCCATCCCCTCAGCTGCCTCTAGCAACTTCAATACCTAAAGACTTCTTGTTTCTTCTCAGTTGGTGCCTCCGTTTCTTAACTGCCTCTTATTGCAATCACTGACCTCACCCACAAGGGTCGGGTTAAACGACAGATCATCATACCCACGAGTAGTACTGTCGTGTTCAAGGGTCGGACTGTACGTGCTAATGGTGTTGAATCTTATCTAAACACCCATATTAAATCGGCATAATAGGGCAGGCTGTGGATACACTTGTACGTGACTCGTAAAATATTAACGTCTTATTTACACACAAGTACCACGCGAATAAGTTTAGAATGAATCAGTAAAGTGTGTCGTTATTTCGGCGTCTGATGTGTAAACGCGCACGCAACTCTCCTGCCTGCGCCCCACCTAGCCAGCTCCCCCAGTACTATCGTCCAAGATTGTAAACACGCTTAAGACCGTCGGGTGCAAGTCTCTGTTGGCATAGCAGTCACGCTTTCATCTTATAAGGACGTATGAAACAGTGTGAGGAGTGGATTCAGTGTGCTGAGAGAGCCCCTTTTCGCCTTTTCGAAATAATTCACACTATTAAAGAATCTCATTATTGTTCCGATTTTTTTGTTATCAATATCAGTGAGTGTGTCATTGTACATACTTGTGTCGCATAATTGTAAATCATTCCACTCTTGTATAAGACACAACAATTGGGATAATTCTATGCATTACAAGTCAAAATTACCCTAAGATTATATGCCAATCTTGTTCTTCACGGTGCAGCTTTATTTATGTACTCGCACACCCTCCTCCAGCTATCATCAGGTGACGTGCCAAAGGTTACTACTGGTTGGGTGTGATTAACTGCACTGTGCGGACTTCATAAGAACATGGACGAGTTACCAGGGGAATCACCAGCCAGCACCTTTTGACATCACTACACCACAACACGAGTGAAATCTTCACCCAAAACACGAACCCAACATACCTCCTCACAACAGCCACTCTTATCACGGACAACCTTCCAACACCCATATGCTCCTAGGATCATCTCAATACCGTGTGACCTCCCCCCCCCAAAAAAAAAAAAGTATACTATACCCCAAGACAACCCCCATCTCCCCACAAAAAAAAAGTGAAATTCATCCCCAACAGTGGACTACACAATCAGTGTTTATTCAATGCAGGAGACTCGTCACACAAGACTCTAGACAGCTGTTGCCCTTACACATACCACCACACATCACGCCCGGACAACGGTTCAACATGACGCCACAGCACGCAGTCACCCTCGGCTGGGGACGACCCTAAAGACCTGAAGTCTAGCCTTATTGTCCCCAGCACTGGAAGGCCCGGCAACACCCCCGGATAACGGCTATCCTTCACACTGGATACCTCCCTCAGGTTGATTGGTGTGTGTGTGTGTGTGTATACATACGTAGAAGATATTGTACACATATACAAGGTTAAGAGACGAAGCAACGCAGAGTGTAAATCCCTCTTCTCGTAACCCACAAACAGTAATAAAGTCGCAACACAAAGTCATCTTCTGTAACAGCCGACCTCAAACACCCAGTGGCCTGATTGTTCCCGGCACTGAAAGACCACACAACACCCCAGACACCGTTCACCCTCAATTGTGGATGGTCTCACAAACATGTGGGCAACAATGATCCCAGCACTGGATGACCCTGAACACTTAAGTCTCAGTCGTCCCCTTACATATAAGACACCGTGATAACACAGGACGAAGGCTAACAGCACGGGCCCAATATCTTAGAGTTATGACTTATTATTATATTCGCAGGTAATGAAAACCCTAATCTAAGAAAATTACTCTGTCGAAAAGACGCCATCATCATCGGGTGAGTCTTTGGAGCCTCCTACTGACATAGTAACACTCTGTACAGATTTACACAATTACCGTCAACAGTCACACAGCTATGGAGTCACCGCCTACTTTTACCGCACGCGCAAACCGACAAAAACTTTCCATCTTGAAATAATATTCCGGAAGGCACTGTTAACTCAGTCAGTGTTTTGCCATCACATAACAGCAGGAAGTGAACGTCTGTATCAACTCCCTCTATCGCCCTCCGGCGTCCATAAATCATGTTAACAAGCATAATTACGTCGAACTAATCACGGGTGTTTAAAAGCGCAACACCATACCCCAGGCGATTTAGAGACGCTCACCCATTTTTACTTGTGCTAGTGATTTCCGCTCCCAAAAGCTGGTTGGATTTATGCGGACTTAATAGGGCCAGGACGGATTTAAAGCCGGGTCAGGCTGGGTCATTTGGGGTCGCGGGGTTAATGAGTGGTTGCTAGGGTAATGAAGGGGTCGTGGTGAGGGAAACAAAGCGTTCCGGGGCAGCCAAGGTCACACACCGGGAGTAATAGCAGAGGCTACCTCCAGGCAGGACTAACCCGCACTGCTACGGTAGTTCACTGGACGCTCCAGGTTAGCTGCACTAGAGAAGACTTAACGTGTCAAAATAACGCATACTTCTATTACCACAAAGTCTAACATTAGTACAGTAATGGTTATTCATACTGACACCAACAAAACGATCACTCATAGCATTGCTATTACTATCACTTTTGCTATTTCAGTTATTTACAATAAGGTTTCCTACTGTTTCAACTATAGCTGCTGGTGCTATCAACACATTCTCCTCCTTGATTTAATTCTACAAACACTACCACTAATACAGAACTACTGGTAGTACAGTAGAGACACTGTACTACTTCATCTTATGACTAATCTACTAATATCTTAATCATTACTTTAAAAATACTTCTATCATTATATTCACTGACTACAATATTACCAAGGCGTGTTTCACCTACCATTAATAATATTTGATAAACCTTCAATTTATGCGCTGTTCCTACAACAATAACTGTCTGGTAACAACATTTAACGCGTGTAAATCAATACGAACAAAAACAGTCAACATGGCCAGTTAGAAGGGAACACGAAAATAATACCTGAGGTCAAGGTCTAGTTGTGAGGTCCTGGAGCGGGTACGTGGGCTAGGCTATCATTAGCAGTGCATGGTTGAATGGGATATGGGGCTTATAGGAGGAGACCTTCCTGCAGGGTTCTGTGAGCTTGCAATTCCCTGCACCTCCGAGACTTAAGCCTCTCGTACATTAAGGTGTTACAAAATGTTTAAAATACAATGAACACATACAATGATAATCACGACTGGCTTATACATGTGTTGCTCTCGGGTCGCTATACATTCGTTATGCAGACCCGTAGCCAAGGCTTCCTCCGTGGGGTGGTGGGTCTAATTGTATAAGACCGGACCTTCTCTGTATAACGACCCAGTCGCATGTTACGTCCAATCAGCCACTGCATACTGATGGAGGCAATTTGCATGGTTATGGACTGCTGCATTTGCCATGAATAGGAATTTCTGAAGATTTATTTATTAAAATGATGTGATGTATCATTCCACAAGTTACTCGACCTCGCCTTGGCTAAAGACCAGTATGATGTTTAAGTGACGTGACTATGTTATACTGATACGCTAGAAAAACTAGGCTTGCTCGTTTCTGGAATGGTAAGGGTTTGTGAAACTATCGTTAGCTATGCTAGACAACGTAGCTAGGCTTGACAACGCAGCTAGGCTATGGGCTAGGTTAGAAACATCCACGTCAATCAGCCTTGTAGGGTACCTAATTCTATAGGCCAAAACATTCGTCTCCTTGGCTAAGAACATCGTAGCAGAAGGCAGCTGATCTCTTACTCAGGCATGAAACAGACACAGATATTCCTTACTCCCTGCCACGGAGCGCTCACGGAACTGGCCCGACGTCATTACCTAATTAGGCCTAATACTCGCAACGTCATCACTTAATTATTAGATACTTGGAAATGGATTTTCTATAACACAAATAGTTACTTACAAACTGAGTGAAGTGCAGGGCAAGCCATAAACACCGGAACACGGCCATAAACAGGAACGCCAAGAGCACAGAAGTGTGGGCGGGCTGAAGCAGCAGCTATGCCAGCATTACGAGCCTCTACACTGTAACCTGGGTCACTTAGCATCAGGCGAGAAGCGGGTCATGCAGCTCACCATTCTAAACACAGGACAAAGGTTAGGTAGCGCGCCGTGCCGTTCTCGTTCATGCAGCACCCTGAACATACACGCCACACGATAAATGAGACTGAACTGGTTATGGAAGGTGCTGGACAAATCACAGATAGCCTACACAATGATCAGAAAGTTCTCAATCATCCAAGCGAATAGAACGGAAAGTACCAGCTTAGCGGTAGGGCAAGAGATGGCGTTGCCGTCATTGAAGTTTGAGTTTTAGTCGTCTACTGCTATAGTTATGAGGACTGTAACTGTTTATGAGGAGTGTGGCTGTGAATACTTAAACTAGCAAGAATATCATCTATATGAGGAGGAGGGGGTTTGGTATTTCATATCTCTGTGTGAGAGTTGACTCCCATTCAAGTTATAGTTACGCAAGGCTCAGGCTAGCACTGAAGTTCATATTATAGTTAATACATCCATTCTCATCACAGTCTGTCAGTATACAATGAATGATCCCTCCGTCTGTTAATACTTGCTGAATTAGATAACGATAACCTGCATTACCTTATCAATCAACGAAGTCATGATTATAAAAGTTTAAACAATTATCTAAGTGCCAGTTGCATATTAATATTTTGTTGAAGAGCCGCTAGACTCTAAGCAAACCACATGGAAGGATAAACCTTCAGTAGTTTGCGCAGTATCAGAGGACCAAGGCAGCGAAACACGGTAAACAACCAGTCGCAGTCCTTGCTGTAAATATCGTACAACACTACCAGTCTATAAACGAAACTTTCATGTAAAAGAGAAAAAAACTATAATAATAACAATGATGATAATAATAACAATTATTATGATTATTAATTAAATTCATTATTACTTCTATCATTATCATCGTTGATATTTCATTATCATTATTATTGTTATTATTATTATTATTGTTAATATTATTATTATTATCATTATTATTACTACTATTATTATTATTAATAGTAACATTATTAATATATCAACATAATCAACTGGGTTTAGGGACCATAGAGTCATGTCCAAGTCACCCATTAATGTTTCCTCTTCCCGTGTTGGCAGATATGTGGGCTCTAACCTCCCCGCTGTAACCCTACCTCGCTAACTAACTCTCCCGATACCCGGGCGGGTAGCGCCTAGCCGGCGGTGGCTGCCTACCACGAGAGAGAGAGAGAGAGAGAGAATCACATAAAGACAATTCAGGTCAAGGCACGCTATGACGAGCGATCAGTCAGGGCTGGTCACGGATACGCACCACTGCCCACAGCAGAATACACCACAGCTCGCCGCAGAACGCCCCTACCCCACCCACAGCTCACAGCAGAATACACCACAGGCCACAGCAGCATACACACAACGGAATAGGTCAAAAGGTCATTGAATTTCAAGAGAGAGAGAGAGAGAGAGAGAGAGAGATCTAGCGGTGAGGGTAAATGAGGCACGAAAAATGCGTACCCACCTCACACATCAGAGAGCCAACACCATACACCTGTATTAGTCCTCCACACTCACTCCCATGTCACAATGATAACTTTTCGTGTCCAGCCACTTGCTTCGTCTTCACCTACACACTGTGGCATACAGGAAAAAATGTTAGTGGAGTGGGCTCAGAGGCGACCGACCACGCATCGACATTATGACCGGAATATTTGACCAGGATCATTTTCTATCATTCGTCCTGTCTGTGCTGTTGGTGGTGTGGCTTACACACACACACACACACACACACACTAGAAACGGAACAGATATAATGTATTCAGTCTTGAGAATGTCTACCAAACACCTATGGTGCCAAGTTCATTTACTTCTGTCATTAGTTAATACTGATCACTCCATTCATGACGTTACCTTCAAACATCTAAATAACTTTTGTGTTTCGAAATAGTTTCAGTAACTACAAGAAGTATGCGAGGCTGTACAGAACAGCCAGCTTTTGCAAAGAGGTCATCATCAAGAATGCTTCAAAACACCTGCACTCAAATGGTGTAGCCTCCTCCGCCAGTGGCTGGGTCGAACCCCCGCGTGATACGTGGAGTCGATCACCTGATTCCCAGTCTCACTGGATATCAATACCAGATGATGGTAAGAACGTGTCTGGGTGGGACGTCCCACATGCACAAGTATACACACACTCCAGTGTCTGGCTGGGTGTGCGCCATACCTACGCCTGGAAGTGTAGTACCGATCTTCACTTCCTTTCTTCGTGGGTGTTGGATGCATTCTGCCTTACCAGGGGACTAAGTCCATCGAGGCCAACAAACTTTCCCAGGCAGGTGGCTACCTGCCTCCGAGGTGGCTACCTGACTTCCAAGGACGCTACGGGTGAAGAGAACATCAGGTTGGCTGATATCATTTCCCATCCAGAGTGCATTTTCATATATTTCCCTCATTTATCCTCCAATCCGAAATCTTTTTCCGGCCACCGGAAGCCCGTGGTCCTGCCCACTGCTGCTGCACCCACGATAATATTTATGGAGCCCGGCGCCGGCTGGAGCGTGTTTTGCTGCCTGCCACAATCTGGCGGAACCTTCGGTTTTTATGGCGAATCGCACATCACGGGCACCGGCGCCCGCATCAAGGTCGGTTGATACTATCTATCTGTCTATCGACTCGGGAATTATCAACAGCTGGGTTGGGTGTGGGCCGGCTGTCTACCTGTAACTCGAACAGGGGCCTGCAGGATTCGTAGTTAGTGGCGCCTACTACTCTACCACAGGATTTTGAAGACGATATCTTACCGAAAATAGATAATTTTGAGGGAAACACGCATTTTTCTTTTTCCCACCGACTGTGACAAGAACATCTCAGATTTTGGGCAGTGTGCGGGGTGAGGGGTAGAGCAGGGGAGAGTGTGGGAATGAGGAACTGATGACGTGCAGTGGTGCTGAGCGGGGGGCCTGGGGTGGGTTAGTGTGTATACAGCCACCTGACTAACTCTCAGTCTCAACTCTCGTGTTTATATACCGGCACAGGCGTCAGGCATCACACGCACACACACACACACCTACTCTACTATCTCACCTCAGGTCTTATTTCTCAATCAATGAGAAACCCTGATGTCTCAGAGCTTCACCTTGAGTTGCTGGTTCCAAGGCAGTATAACGTTTACATTTAACTTAACCCTCGCGTATTAGGATGTACAGATTCAAAAAATTTCGTAACTTGATGACACGCCGATTCGCGAATGCCTACGAAATGTATCTTAAGTATATTTTCGCTGTACGCCAAGCGATTGCAAATATGTCTGAAACGTAAACTAGAATTCATTTACTAGAGAGGCGAACCGCCCCCGTGGAGAGAGGCATATTTTGCCATGAGTGAACGCACGTAACACATGCAGCACCAAAGCACTAGATTAGAAATACGCCAAGAGAGTCAGTGAGCCACATATCATATACCTGCAGCGGTAATACAGCTAACGACAGGGGCACCCGGCGGAAGAGTTAATGCAGCGAGGATACAATGCCACTGGGGTAACGACAGGGCACCACAGCCCACAGCGTCGGCCCTAAGAGCACGTGCACAAAGGGTTCGCGGACCTGGCCTGGGAGGCATGTGTCACAGTGAGGGAAAGAGAAATGACTTTCTCCTCCTCCTTCACGTCATACATCCCCTCTCCAGCTGCCCTCCTCCACCTCGTGCTAGTTGTTCCTGTTCTCTCCTGAGTCAAACTTCCGCTCTCTGCTGTACGCCCGTCCTCTTTCGTGCCACACGCCCCCATTCCTACCATCTGCAACTCTGCCTCACCACCATGAGAAGCCCCTCTTCTCTCCCACCTTTTTTTGTTTTCTGTTGCTCGCTTTGTCTGTCTTGCAACAGCCGCCAGTCTCGTCTTGTTCCTTTTATGTTTCTACCAACATCACGTCAGGCACCACTGCTCTTACCATGTGCCTCTCTCCTATTCTGTGCCATGCGCGTGTCCTGTGCCATGCGCCCCTCTCCTCCCCTGCCATGCGGGGTGAACTAAGACGAATCGATCCCCGGGGATGTAAACACACGGGCGGCCTCCCTTGGCGGCTGCTGCTGCTGCACATGGTCTCTAACGCTCCGCCGTTTTCCCGCCGCTGCCGTCCCTGTGTTGCGTGTTCGTGGTCGTGTGGCAGCCCAGACCGAGGACGGATTACCTGCCAGCCTCGAGTGGTGTGTGTTTACACGAGGAAAACAGAACTTTTGCGGCAAACTTGAAACTTGTGTGGGGGTCTTTCCTCGCCGGCCAGGACGTCAACGCTGGCAGGAAGATTTGTGCAAATTACGTGAATGACAGTGACCATACGTCTAGGGATTATCCCTCTCCTGACACGTCCAGATCCCACCAATTGCTAGTGACGCGCTGAAAACCTGAAAATTATCCCATGGCATGAGCGTGCGGGAGTAGAGTACCTGAAGCCGAGGTTCCTCCAGAACCGGGAGCACAGTGTTGATTTATCATCGAGGAGCCGGACGGATCTTGTGCTGCTTGCCGACCCGTGACGATGTCTGCGGTCGTCTCGGCCCGGGGAGGGGACCTGCCGCCATGCTCCCCGCTCCCTCCCAGGTAAGCATGGTGCATGGCGACACCTTCAGCCTGGGGTGCGGGTGACAGCGCCTGCACCAGGGGCTCTGTTCTGTAGCCAAAGGGGTCAAGAGGGGTGTGTTGGAGGATGAAATGTGTAGAGTGCTTCACAAGAGAACTGGAAAGGGAATCTGATCAACTCTACCAGCACGACGGTACGAGCCTTCAGCACGGCGATATGAGTCGTAGGAACGACGGGACAGCCCTGGAACACGACGGTACGACCCTTGAGTGTGACGGCCTGACTTCTGACTTAACTCTTAAGGGTAGGGCCAAAGGCCTGGTCCTTTAAAACCCAGGGTCGTACCGTCGTGTTTAGGGGATTAAGGATGAAGCTTAACTTTGGCGACCCGCTGGAAGGCCTCTCCGTTTTCTGTGTGGAACGCGGACTGCATGACCCACGACGCACAGCCGTAACAAGGAGAATTAAAACTTCCCTGATCTACTTTTCCCATAACACAGCCTCACGTCCTTTCACATCCACCGAGAAATATATGTATCTCATTTCTTTATGGTATAACAGGATTTCAGTCCGAGTTTCTACGAAGAATGGTACTAAACGTAGATACTTGGCCTGGCGGGGAGGAATTAATCTGGGTTAACTTCGAGCGAGGCTGCTGCTGCTGCTGCTGCTGGGTTGCTCGCACTACCGGGTTCCCGAGAAGATCCTTAATTAGTTAGATAATTAGCTTAATCACTGTCTTTACCGGGCCACATGCTCTGGCGTAGGCAAGACATTACTGGCACTCGAGAAACTTAAGCGTTTACAGGTATTTAAGTAGAGATAGATATTAGGTATGTTATTGTATGAGTAGTGTGGAGGAATGTGGTTCTCTCTACTGAGTATATCAATTATGTCCGTGTGTGTCCTAAATCGCTCTTCTTTTATTTCTGTAGAGGATGGCACCCAGCAATACCTAGTACACATACCTTAGTCCGTGGAGCCCAGCTAGTATAAAGAGCTCTCGTCAAGGGTAGAAACGCGGCAATGAATAGGAAACAGCCCATTATCTTGTATCATAATATTCCCGTCACCCATACACTAACGAGAAGAGCGGTTCTGGTGACCGAGTGATACGTTCCTGGAATGCGCTGCTGCCAACGTGCGTGGAACTGGACCCAGCAGTAACGCCCTCGAAAACGATCACGATAAGTGCTTGGTAATGACAGCTCGTTAACTTCACGCCAATCATGGCCACTCTTCCACGCAACCAACCTCTTTATTTTTCTACCAAATGAGAATCCAAGACCTATATAATTTTCTGTAACAAACTATTCCTTTCTCAGTTATGCTTCCCTCACTAAGCCACATCCACAGGTTTCCCCAGTCTGCAGTGACTATCCAGTCTTCGCACAGAACCTCTTCCAATAGCTACCTCTGGCCAGGCCACGCACTGCTACTCCTATCGGATCAGGTCACTGGCACGACCAGCATAATCAAGGGTTGCAACGTCGTGCTCAGGGGTCGTGCCGTGTGCTGGAAACCAATACCCCGACATGAGCACGCCTCTACATCCATTCATATGACGCTATGCTCATACGACACCTCCACAGCACTATCATCTATACACCCGAACCATCGGCATATTTCCCTACCATCATTATACTGTCAAACATCCTGACCCTCCGTTGCTCAAATGCCTCCGGCATATTTGTTCCCAGTGTGGCAGCCTCGTACACCAAGGTTCCAATGAGGACTGGATGGAATTTTGCGATAGATTTACTACCGGTAATGTGTCTGGAATTGTCCCTTGTAGTGAGTGAATGACACTTGCTTTGCTGTGGCATTAACGTCGACATGGCCATTTTTCTTTTATGCTGAAGGCTCCAGTCACGGACAAAAGTCCACATCAAGGCCGGACCTTACTTGAAATATAGAGAGAATTATGAAATGGAAAAAGAAAACAACGTTTACGAATCTTTGAGAAAGTGGAAGACCTGTCTTTTGAAATGTGTGAGGTTATAGTTATTGGGAAAGACATGAAGAGGTAGAGAGTTACAAAGCTTCGACATATTTCTAACCTGGTTAAAAGCTTTTTCTCATATATATATATATATATATATATATATATATATATATATATATATATATATATATATAATGTGTGTGTGTGTGTGGCGTTACGCTACACGTAGTTTCGACGAGGTTGCATTATTAAAAATGGACGAAAAGAAGTACAGTCCATTTCCCTGCTGTTGGATGTAGCGCAGTCTTGAAGCCCCGTAATAGAGGAGTCCTGAGGCTATGTAATCATTAATATATCCATAAGGGTCGGGTCAAAGGCCAAGGCCATCGAACCGTCGTGCTTGATCAAGGGTTTAAACGATAGCACAGGAGGTGGAAATGTTGATGGTAAATGAAAAGATGGAGATGAGTGGGATGATTCAGACTGATGTTCGTTTGTTTGTGAGCAATATGACTTTTTTGCATGCATTATGGCTTTTGTTTATGTACAATATAGCTTTTGTTTGTGGGTATTATGGCTTTTGTTTGTGTGCATTATAGCTTTTGTTTGTGTACAATATGGCTTGTGTGCGTGCACTATGGATTTTGTACTTGCTTCTCTCCCTACACGTCGAAGCTATGGAACTCTCTACCTTATCATGTCTTTCCCAAAAACTATGACCTGGCACGTTTCAAAAGAGAGGTCTTTGACTTCATCCGAAATTCGTGAATACTTTCCCATCTTATCTTTTCCCCTTTCATAATTCTCTCTATATTTCAGTTAAGTCAAGGCCTTTTGTTTGCAATGGCTTTTGTTTAGAAATCGAAGGCATAAGCAGGAGGAGGCATGTCCAACACCCTTTGAATTTATAAAATAAAATAATAGGAAAATATGGAATCGGTGAGCACCATGTGTGAAATGACATCCACAATCCTGAGTTATTTTAGAATTTTACAAAGATCATTATCTCTACTGCCAGCAGGTATTTTGAGCCTAACGCGGCTGTTTCCATGCGAAGGTAAATTTAGAAGCGATGGAGGGTGAGTGTGGGAAGAGGAGGAGGCTGTGCATGGAATAACAACACCAGGCCTATAATACAAACGAGAATGAGAAGGATCCAGACATGATGCAGAAATATAACGAAATATAATCGGAAGTCAGTGTGTAAGGAGAGAGAACCGTGTAGTAAGACAGGAGGAGTACCTGGGGATGGTTTTTGTCTTTCTTACGCAGAGAGCAGAAAAAGACAGATGAATGGGAAAGGTATGAGGAGAGTTAGAGGGAAGGAGGTGCATTAAACGTCGATATGTGAGGACGCAGACCACAGTCATGTTCTTGAAGTGATGTTTGGGAAGGCATTGCAAGAAATTACTGATATGCAAAAAAGATATTTGTAGTCCTGTGAAATAATAGATTGGACAGACGCGATTTAGGTGTAGTTAAAAAGTGTGTGTGTCGATCGAGGATTCTCATATACTGATGCAAATCGATGAGTACGGCAAAAGTGGAGACGCAGTTGGATGATTGGTTAAATATTTTCGTAAATGGTAGCAGTGGCTCTGCAGAGGTACATTTTGTCCCCTGGAAGCAAAACTGTAACGCCGAGGATCGTAGAAGTTGCTCTTTTGAGAGATTGTCTCAGGTAGGAGGCGGGAACTGTCATCTGGATTGAAAGATTAACTAGAGCTCATGTTTGGTGGTAAGTGTCACTGGAGGGTTAGTGGGGGATCGTATATATATACATATATATATATTTATTTATGTATATCGAGGAATATTAAGTGTGTATAAAAAGAAGGGGAAAGAGAGAGAGAGAGATCGAGTTACTGTCATATGAGTTAGCAATAAATGAACGGAAATATGTAATTCAGTACTTGTGATATTTGAACGCCAAACGAAATATGAATTCGTAATGTGTGTTTGTTTGGGGCAGTAGGTTAGCTCACTGCTTAGTATGGGGAACGTGGCCCTGAGGTACCCAAACAGCGTTTGGACTGTACTGGGGCAATAATAGTTTGTGCTAAACGAATTTCCAGGAGACTGGAAGCAACTAGGGCGTTATCCATTGTTTTTTCCTCGTCTAAGAAGAATTACAATATGATATTATTCATATACCGAAAGAACGTATGTGTGTGACGTGTGTATCTGTTGAATAGTTATCGTTAGTGACTGATAACTAATATCATCGTTAGTTGTAATGACGATAACTGTAATGATGTCAACATTGGTAACAAGGGATGTAAGAGAGTAGTGATGGCTGTAGGAACAGCAGCAGATGTGCAAGTAAGAGACTGTCATTCGGTAATGTTTGCTACGCCATTATCAGAATTATTTTTTTATCATTTATAATCGTAATTATTTCCATTGTTGTTAGTACGATGTTTTCTGTGATCGCCGCATTCATTGTTCATTTGTTAGTGTTGCTGTCACTTTCTGCGGTTTTCCCATTGTTTTATTAAGTGATTCATGGTAACGATTCGAGTGGTTGTAATCACTTGTTTGTAATCACTTCTTTCTGCTGTCCGGGAGGGATTTTCTCCACCCGTGAGGCCCCATCTACTGAAATTTTTTGACGAACACGATTTTTGGAACTTCCGTATGCTGGCCACATTCACAGATATATCATTCGGTTAATACCATTTATCCACAACTGTTATGCTATAAAAGTACTTTTTTTTTTTTTTTTACATCTTTCCTAACAATTTTTTTGCTTGATTTGTATATTGCTGCATCTGGTGATTGCTTGCTCTGCCTTTGCATGTTTTGAAGAACTGTCGACATCCTGAATCCGGGCTAGAAACACCAAGGTTGTGATCAAGTCCCTCCTTACTTCTCTCTCTTCACAGGTGGACAGATTTATAGCCTCAAACCTTAATTCTGGTATTTTACCATCTTTTTTTTTTTTACCTCCGTTTGTTTCTGTATTGTTGTAGATGTTGTAGCTACTGTATTTCATTGTTATCGGCCAAGAACAAAATCAAGTCAGAATCTGAAACAGACAACAGATACAGACATTTCACAGACTAATGTCTAAACTTTGTGAAAGAATTGATTGTAGAATGATGCATTTAATCAGTTCTGCTACGTTATCATGGGTTGTTATAATTCTAAATAGATCATATGTTTTTTTTAAACCTCTGTTGTTTTTTAGTCGACACAAAAGAATAAATACCCCTTCATGACGTATTTACTTCGTCTCTCCCCTCTTAACATTTCCCCCTCTTTCGAATTCCCCCTTTATGTCTCCCCCTCTGCTTAACTCTGTTAACAACAGGTTTCCCCCCACCCCCCCTCACACGTTTCACTGTATTCCAGAAACACCTGAATAGAGTCTGGAAAGTTGGGAGACGTTTTGAGTTATGTGTGTGGCCAGGGTACATTTTTCCCGGCAGACCCCAGTTGTTTTCCTCGGAGGTTCGCGCGGCGGCCGCCTGGGGGCAGCACCTCTCAGGCGCCGCGGTTTCCGCGTTGAGGCGAATTCTCGCTTCTCGCGCTGGACGCCAAGGAAATGCAAAGTATGTGAAAAAGCGGCGCTAATTGGTTAAGTCTTTGTATTGTCTGCCGATGGCTGACGCCCATTGGTCGGGGGCTGTGGCCTAAAAGAGAAGTCGCCTGTCTCCCATTGGCCAGATTTGTGGGGGAGAAACTTTATTATGATTGGGTAGCACATCTTTTGAAGTAGCCGGCGATCAAGAGCGATTAGACGAATTAACCAAAGCAGGCGAACTAGGGTCTTGCAGCCAGGAGGCACAGGGCCGAGAATGACCGCCGATGGGCGAGACGGGTTCCGTTGCTTATCAGTGATATCTTATCGACTTCTTTAGCCCCGCCCTGCGATGATGACGTCAGCATATCGGTCTCATTTTCAAGACGGAACCGATAATTGAAAAGACACATATTCTCTCAGCCCTCACTCAATAAATGATGTTATAACAGTAAAGAAACTCCAAGTCGTCCAGCGTGAACAGCTCCTAACTTGGTGAGGGGGAGGGAGTTGGTTGTTCCATCCTGATTGGAGGAACATAGAGGTTATCCCTCTTCACGCACACACACACACACACACACAAACACACACACACACACACACACACACACACACGCACACACACGGTAGCAAATACCAAAACGGCATTCTAGTATAGTGATAAAAAAAAAAAAAGATATTCAGAAGCCTGTTCACGTCAGAAATAAAGTCAGAACTAGAATATGCCTCTCACGTTTCGCCACTGCACATGAAGAAACGCCAAGAGCTGATGGAGAAGGTCCACAGGAGTGGAAAACAGCTGGTGCCAGAATTAAGAGAGGTGAGTTACAGGGAAAGGGCCAGAGGCTTTAGATATGTTCTCCATGGGAAAAGAGTGAAGAGTAAGGGGTGTTCTGATAGCAATTTTTTTTAAGTTTTTTAAACCAGCTTTTGCGAAAAAGTTTTCAAATGAATAACGACCAAAGGAAATAACGTAAGATTAAGAAAACTGTGCAGAAAGTACTTTTATAGAATGAGAATTGTTCATGGCAGAAATAAATGGAACTGTGAGACTGAGATGTGAAGGATTCCTTTGGAATGACTTTTTTTTTTTTCGAGATTATGCTACCGGTCTCCGCCGGCGTTTGGTGACTCGGCGGGTGAAAGAAGTCACCCTCGGGAAAACTGTATCATCGTTTGTTGAGGAAAAGGAATATATAATCTCATTGAGGAACATCCTCTCTCTCTCCTGGAGAACCCATCAATTTTCCTGCTACTGAAAGTAGCGCTAGCCTTGATGTTTCAAGAGCCTGTACAAATGAAGTGGTCCTGGGGTTATATATATATATATATATATATATATATATATAGGTAGATGGATAGATGAATTGTATAACCTCTTAAACAGACAACGACTTCCCTCTGACATTTCCCCAACAGACACGGACCATACAAGTCGCCTGTGAATATTTCCCCGCCACCGTTACCGGGAGCAATATAATGGTAACACAAATGCCGTATAGAATCTCGTTCCTCATCTATATAGCTTGTGTTTTGCGGGCAGGGGTCCCTCGTCTGGGACGATACCTCGCCCGGTAAGAAGCTTAGCTTTTCTCTCCTCACAGTCAGGATGGTAAAAGAGGATTGTCTTCCCTCAGCTGAGCTGCGGTTTAGATGCAGAGCTTACCCAGGTAGGTGGTGGTGGTGGTGGTCAGGAATCACGAGGCAAAGGTATACGGAAGAGTGGAGTGTGGTCTGTGCCTGAGGTGTGTGTGTGTGTGTGTGTGGTGATTATCCCCACGCTGAGAGAAGATGTAAAGGAGATAATGAAATTAGAATCCGTTTTGATTTCGGATTGTATTTCCTACTGACGGAACTACCGAGGGGCCAAGGTACTTGTGTTTAACGTTAAGAGGAACAGAGAATGATTGAGGGAGTGGACCAGCGACGGTGTATAGCAGTGAGCTGATCTTTCGTGGGGTTATTTGATTTGTTGCGTGTGACGCAAACGTTCGAATGCGCTTCGTAAAACGAGGATCCTTAATATATTCCTGTTAAACACACACACACACACACACACACACACACACACACACACACACACACACACATATATATATATATATATATAT
>JAYMFT010374940.1:0-21177 GCA_038088735.1 Panulirus argus
ATATATATATATATATATATATATATATATATATATATATATATATATCAATAAAAATAAACATATAAGGAGTGGGATACTATCCTTGTAAACGAAGATGAAGAATCCATTGTGGATGATAGTAGCTTAACAACAATCCTAAGCAATTTTTCAGCCCTGTATTTACATTGAAAAGCAACGACACGATTTTGAGACTAATAAACTGCACACATGATACCAAAATTTACCGTCACTGTAATCACAAACGTCAAACATTAATTTATCGAACCGTTAACGTATATTTTCAGTAAATTTCTTCAGGATGGAATAGTGCCTCAGGAATGGAAACTGGCAGACGTTGCACTCCTTTTAGCTTCACATCAATTAGTAGAGATAAAGTTGTAGCTTACCTTGACCAACACAACATGGATTTTTAGAAAGCACAGATCATGCCTTACTAACCTTCTTGAATGTTATGATAAATCATTCATTACCTACAACAAGACTAAATCAATGATTTTATATTTCTGGACTTCCTCAAGCATTTGGCTAAGGTCCTCACGATAGATTGGTGCATAATTTGTCAGGGCCTTGGGGATTTCTGGCTGCATAGGAAGCTGAAGAGAAGCCTGGTTACATGATGGGATGGAAAGGGTCGTAAAGAATAGCGAATCACCATCGCGGATACAGAGACCGGCAGTGCCATATGAGCTGAAGACGACAGGCCAAGAATACAAGAAGGATCCAGAGGAAATAGCTGAATGGTCTAGAAAAATGGCAAATGCCATTTAACGTCAATAAATGTCAGCTGTTGCAAGTTTGGAACCCCAACAAAATATTCGACTCTCATAAGCTGATGGGCCACAAGATAAAGTACCCCTCGTTGTGCAAGGAGTCTAGGGGAGGGTCACTGCCTCCAGCAACTTAAAATGCTCCCAGCATTGTAACGAAGCTTTCAAGAAAGCAAATAGGATGTTAGAATATACTAACATATAGAACTTCACCAAGAATATACAGTGCAGCTCTGGGAGCCCCCATCTAAGTAAGGGTATTCTTAAACTGGAAGCAGTTCAGCGAAGGGCAACTGAATTGATTCCTTCCTTACTTTACTAATGAATTATATGAGGACAGACTGTGAGAACTGAATTTAGTTCTCTGCAGGCAAGAAAACAGAATGTTTTTCTTTACACTCACGCCAGTAGTACACAAACAGAGTAAATAGACTAATACTTAGAGGTCACCGAGTTTATCTGGACTGCACAAAATGTTTATGTACCAACGACATTACTGACGCGTAGGCTTGATCATCACCTGTCACTCACCGATGTTGAGTAATTCTTTTATGTAATCGTCATAACGTGGTGGTATATCATGCTGCCTTCTCAACCACCGATCTCGCCTTATCCATATTGCGGTAAAGTACCAATAGAAATTGACCCGTGTCGCCTGCTTTAAGGAAACAAGAAGGAATTATTGTATCATCCTTTTGCATCAGGAGTAACATAGACATGGTAAGGTGCTAGGCTGGAACTCAAAGTTTAACCTTTTCTTATAACAAAAAGTGAAGGGATGCATGACTTTTTCTTTTTTTCTTTCTGATGGGCTGCATAACACATTGGCTTTTTCTTTTTTCTTAACTTCTGACGTTCCTAAAAAATGTCTTTTAGGTATATTAGTCCTGCAAGGTATTCTTTTTAACCTGTTTCCCGTCCGACGTGTTGCCGGAGAGAGTAGAGGGTGAGGAGAAAGCCTTTGCTCTGCTAATCTTTTCTTCTACTGCTTTTAAGGAGACTGCATCTTCCTCACTAGTGTTAAGGCCAGACCACCTCGCATGGACCTTGGGTCTGTGTGGCCTGTGTATCAATATTACTATATATCTCTCTCTCTCTCTCCCTCCCTCCCTCCTCTCTCTCTCCCTCCCTCCCTCCCTCCGTCCCTCCTTTTACATCATCACTTTCCATTTTACACAGCAAAATTACCCTCATGATTAAACCACAGTCGTACAACAAACTAAAAATCTCACTACATGACCAACATCCACATTATCCTCCTGCTCCTCCTCCTCTCCCCTCTCCTCCCTTACTCACACCTCCAGTCCTTCCCATCCCCACCCCCAGAGGAGAACCAGCCTCCCCACCACAACAACCACCCCTACCCAACCAGGGAGATCTAAGGTCCCCACCACCCTCGTACCCCCGAAGATCCAAACCTCCCCCCCTAACCCACCCAACCCAACCCCCAGCCCCAGGCAGGCGGGCGTGCTCCGGCCCGGCCGCCCTAAGAGCGGTATAGAGGAGAAGAGACAGGCAGCGTCCAGCCCATCACTCCGGTAACAAGGACTTACACTGTTCCATTTACATCAAACACCAGCGCTCACTAGAGTCACAGCGGCTTGCTCGTGTACTAGTGTTCTTCGTATTCCCAACAAGCGTTAGTGGCAGGGGGATCTTCCTCACATTCCTATCGCATTATTTTCTTATGATCCACCTAGTATGTATATATATAGGCGTTACTGGATTCCGTTTGTTTGTGGTTACATCGTGAGTGAAAAGTTACTTTTGGCTAGGCTGTATTATTATCATCAGCTGGTGAAAGGGAACCCAGTCCCACAGAGGAGTTTTCTTGCTCCAAAGGAATCCATCATCTCCCTGCAGGCGCCCCATGAAACGGGTCATGGGGTTTTTTATATATATATATATATATATATATATATATATATCCCAGATGCAGCAGGGAAACGCTACAGTATATATCTAAATATATTTGCATATGCATATACATATATTCCATAGTTTCTGAATATTATCCTCGAAGTATTCGGGTGTGCAGTAGTAGTATTGCCTGTCTTATGATTACCTGTTGAACAGACACCTGTCACACACTCCCATAGTACCTACTTTTCTGGCAGTTACCTCCCCAGCACCTTCCCCCTTAGCGCCCACCTTCTCAGCACCTACTATCTCAGCACCAACCTCCCAGCACCCTAGCAACGAGTCGCCAGCATCCATATTCCTAGCACCCAGCTCCCTAACGCCCAGCATCTGAGAACCAGGTCTTTAGCACCTAACTCCCCAGAACCCATCTCTCAACCATCGAGATTCCTAACCTAACCAGCCCGCCAACTCTCCAGTTACCGGCTCTTCAGCGCCCAGCTCCCCAGCATCCAGCTCCCCAGCACCCAGCTCCCCAGCATCCAGCTCCCCAGCACCAAGCTCCTGAGCAACCAACTCCTCAGCCTGCATCTCCGCCTCATCCAGGACCTCAACACCCACCCATTCCTGAGCATTTCATCTCTCAGGCAAACAACTCCCCAGCAACAGTCTCCGTGGCAGTCAGATTCTTCAGCACCCATCCCATATCCTTCTTGGCAACCAGCTCTTCCACTCTCTAGTAACCGGCTCCACAGCATCCAGATCCCCAGCAGCTAGGTCTTCAGCACCCAGTTCTTCCACACCAAGCTTCTCTGCACCCAGGCCCTTAGCAACGAGGTCCCCAGCAGCCAGGTCCTTAGCGCCCAGCACCCACCTCCCTATGAACCCTTTCCCCAGTAAACCTAGTCAGCACCTCCCAGCTCCTTAGCAACCCAGTTTTCAATCAACTTGGTTGCTAGTAACCAGCATTAAACATCCTAGCAGCCAGCTCCCTAGCACCCAGCATCCCTAGCACTCGACTCTCCAACACCCACTTTTGGCAGTACCCACCTTCCGTATGTACAGATCCCACAAACGCAACTCCCAGACACCCAAGACTTCCACCCACGTCCACTCCACACGCACCCACCTCAGCACGCATAACCCGGCATCCTCCTCCCCATCGCCCACCCAACTCCCGGCTCTTTAAGACTCTCTGAAAGACCCGGTATCCAAATGCCCACTCCCCTAAACCTGTGGCTTCATACTGTTCTACTCACAAGCGTCTAGGATTCACAGCATCTTACCCATCCCACACCTCTCACCTCTGTTACCGAACTCCCCATCGCCTAAGCCTCTACTCCCCCTGCTGGAGGAAAATGCAACTCCCTAGCACCCTATCCCCAGCTGCCCGTTATGCGAGATCCCCGGCAGGCAGTTCTCCACCAGAAAACTGTGCGGGAATCATTTCCTCCAGAGTGTTCACAGAACACACACACACTGCCTCCCACCACACACACCCCCTCGGAGGGACACTAGTTGATGGTATTCCACGCGTCTATTTCCCCACCGGGGGAGTTCCATCCCTGGGCACCGCCCCATTAGACCACTCCCGGCTGGTCAACTCCCTAAAAGAAGAGAAAGGAAAGAATCCCAAAAGGCCTCATCCCATCCGGTCACTAACTCCCTCGTGGACAGCTGTTTCGTACAACTGTTTAACAACCCAGATGATTGCCCGCTTCACATACACCATATCACCTTTTTTCCTAGATTGACATCTGCTTGATAATTATCCGGCGAAACTAAGACAAAAGACCCATACGGTCTCGACGTACATTCATCATTGAACTATGGTATGCTATTTCCGGTCACCATCGTAGATTTATGGAAGTCCTAAGGTCATCAAGGTGGTGAAATGTGTCTCTTAAACTAAATGCGTCGACATAAAGAAACGTTTGATATTTCTTTTTTTTACTTTATCACTGTAGGGGATACGGACATGACAGCTGCGGTAATTTACGTTCAGCCCCAGTGTACAAGGGGGAACTTCCCTTCCATATTATTTGGGATAATTGCACTACTTCTTACAAGTCCGAGGTACGTAGGTATATCCTCCGACGCTAGGGACTGTAAGTTATGTGTAGAGAGGGAGAGAGAGAGAGAGAGAGAGAGAGAGAGAGAGAGAGAGAGAGGTGAGGGTGAGGGTAAGGCGTCGTCGACGAGAGATTCAAGAAGAAGGAAGATTCGTGTGTCATTGGCTGTTGAACGGTGAATTAGCGTCCGGGATTCAACAAGTGTTGGATGGTACATAAATCTTTACCAGGACATTGACAGTATTAGAGAGGAAGGAAGAATGCTGATGAACAACCTATATTAAAAGGGGGGAAGGGGCAGAAGTGTACAAGTGTTTTATACTGGATTTTGTGTGGAATAACTGAGACCTGAGATATGTTTACTAAGGACAGAGAAGGCTGTTGTTAAGGAGTGAATAGCTGAGAACAAGGAAAGAAACTGTATAACAAAAATGGAGTTTTTAGAAGCATATTTTGGTGACCAGTGACATGGGGACCCCAGATGAGACGTGGATTACAGATGGCCCAGAAATAATTGGTGCAGAGTGTGGGAAAACGATGGTGGATGAGAACTGTTTTTCAACAAGAAATTATGTGTTTTTATGGGTAGTGTTTCCTCAATGTCCTCAGGCCACGAGTTGAGAACTTGGAGTGGAAGTGTCTTGTAGGCAGTATACAAAGAGATGGACAAAGACTTGCCCAGTGTCACCATTCGTGTTAGAGTTTATAAAGGGTTTGGTTATTGTAAGATGTCAATGGCATCATAAATAAAGAGAGCAGAGGGTAGAGTAGTACCTTGGAGTATTCCACCATTAATGAGGAAATACTTAGTGGTATTTATCCTTAATTGTTATTTACCCCAACTGTTAGATACTCCTACTACATTGAAAACTAGGGTTCCGAGAGACGTTCCCAAGGGGTGAATGGAGGACGCTTGGCGAGAACATGATGCCAAACGTTGCAAAAGGTTTCAAGAGAGAGGACAAGAAAAATCTTGAAAAGCATTCAATAAAGGTATGGGAGAGAAGATGAAACAGATTGATAGCGGAATCGGTCAAAATGAAAGCCGTTTTGCAAGTGTGATATTCATCATTTCTTCCAAGTCGATCAGTAAGAATTTTGTTTGTGTGTGACATATTCGCTATCATCACAGATGACCAACACAAGCTTGGGCCGGATATGTGGCTAGATGTTGAAGGTCAGCCTCATACAGTACCTCTTTGCTTTTGCCAGAGAACCTTCGTTGCGCATTGTAAGAGAAATGATGACGAGTATCTTCATAAATATCGATTTGTTTTCCCCACATATGTTATAAAAGGGCTAATATTTAAGCACGAATTTTGAGAGAGAAAGAGTTACATACACAGACTACGCAAACCCAAGGTCCAAGCAAGGTGGTCCAGCCTTAACACTTCAAAAAAGGAAAAACGATCCCCATAAAAGCAGTAGAAGAAAAGAATGGCAAAGTAAAGGCTCACTACCCATCCTCCACTCATCGACATATCCCTAAAGGTGGATGAACAGCTGGGTTGACTGTGGACCTACTGCCGCAACCAGGATCCCAGCCTATGCGCTCGATCTTGGCCGGCCCATGAATGCGTCACGCCCGGGAACGCTGACCGCTACACCACGGTCCTCTCCGTCCCAATGCTTCCAGTTTAATGATTTCCTTGCTTTTAAGTGTGTGTGTGGGGGGGGGGGGGGAGCAAAACTGCACTGCATACTCGTGGTGTGATCTAACTAGACTTAGGTATAGTGGCACTATCACATCCTTGCTTCTGTATGTAAAGTTTCTGTTAACAAATCCTAACGTCCTATTTGCTCTCCTGGCAGCTACATTACAGTGCTCGGAGAATTTGACGTTGTTGGAGACAGTGACCCTTAGATCTTTCACAGCAGGGGTGTCCTTTATCTTGTGGTCCATCGGTTCATAATCGAATATCTTTTTTGTGGTTTCCTACTCGTAACATCTGATATTTATTGATGTTAAATGGTATTTGGCAGTTTCTAGACCATTCAGCAATTTCATTTAGATCCTCTTGTAGTCTTGGCCTACCTTCTTCAGTTGATGTGGCACTGCCGGTCTTTGCCTCGTCTGCAAATTTGGACACTAGAGTTATTTAGCCCTACGTTAATATCTTTACTATAAAATGATGAAAAGTGTAGGTCCCAGTATGGATCCCTGGGGGACCTCTAGTAACGGGTGACCACGGTGATGATTCGCTATTCATTACGACTCTTCATCTCCTATCCAATTTCCTATGCAACCAGTAATCCCCAGGGCCCGGACTTTATACATCAATTTAACGTTAGGGACTTTGTCGAATGCTCTCCGGAAGTCTAGAAATATAATGTCTATTGCTTTTTTGTTTTGTCGTGGGTATTGAATAATCTATGATAAAATTCATGAAGGTTTGTATGGCATGATCTGTGGTGCCTTCTAAAACCGTGCTGTGTATAATTGATCAGACTGTGTTGTTCCTGGTAGGCTACGATTTTATCTCTAATAATCGACTCCAGAAGTTTACATATAATTGATGTGAGGCTAATAGGACGGTAATAGCTAGGCAATTTGCGGCTTCCATTTTTGTATATAGGAGTGACGTCTGTCAATCTCCAGCCCTGCGGGACTATTCCATCCAGGAGAGAATTATTGAAAATATAGGTTAAAAGTCCGGCAGTTTCGTGTTTGATGTTTTTACTTATTCGTGGATAGAAACGTTCAGGGCCTGGGATTTTATTAGCCTCCAAGTTATCTATTGTGTCAGCACTTCTCTGACTGTGACGGTGGATTCTTTCGTCGTGTGAGTTCTGTTCGTCACCGTCTCAAAATTCGTATCGTTCTTTTCTAGTATTGAAGCAGAAGAAGAAAATCTGTTCAGGGTCGTTGCTCTGCTTTTATTGTCCACAATAGGTTTCCCGTCCTCGTTTACTAGGGGTCCTGATCCACTCCTTGTATGTTTCTTATTACTGATATATCTAAGAAAGTTTTTAGGATCTGTATTACTATCTCTTGCAATGCTCGCTTCGTATTCACTCTTGGCTTGTCTGATAAGACTTTTCATGTAATTTCTGATTTTATTAGATTGTGTTGCAATATTTGGATCATTGCCTGATTTCTTAAGCTTCTAGAGTTTATTTCAGTGCCGTATAGCTCTTGCAATATCTTGGGACTACCACCCAGGCTTGTCCTTGGTTTTATGTGAATGTGACTTGATGGTACATACACTGACGCTTAAAACTGACCCATAATTCCTCTGGGTATTAACCAGCGTAGGTGAGACTCTTTGACGCGTTGCCCAACCCGTTAAGATCCGCCATTTCAAACTTAGAGAAAGAGTACTTACTTACCAGCACTTACGACGAGATTTTCCCAAAAGGCAGTTTTAGCGCGTGGCTCTCACTGCAGGAAAATACATAAGAGTTACCAAGAACGAGTAGTGTGACTTAAGTGTTGTCCAGTGTTATGTACGAGACGGAGAGACTGTATGCTTGTTGACTGAAAAACAGCAGACCACGTGTCGTTGAGGCAGACACACACAAAAAAAACAGCTACCTGGGACAGAGGAGTGACACTTGACAGTTCCTGAAGTGTTACCTGACTTCGCAGCCTTCACTAACCCTCCCGGGTTATATGGAATTTCTTTCCTCCTAGCGGCGAAACAGAAAAGCGCGCGCGTAGCGAAAGATATACAATGATGACGTAGACAAGAATATCGTAGCTATGGTGGATAAACCATTCCCAGTAGTAACTCGTGATTATACCGTGTTGGATTTTGTGAGAGTTTTATTGATGAATTGAACCCCAAGCGTTCAAACTTTTGTCTGTGAGCACAAGCGTTCCCTGAGTTCACAGGCAGACACAACATCGACTCTTTGCCAGCGGTAGGGAGGTCATATTTCACACGCCGGACGGCATTACACATTCCCTTCATAGCTGGTGTTAGCGACTGTTTTTTTCCCTTTCGTTCGTGAACGAAGTTTCACATCTTGGTCGGGAAGCGCTTCTCTCTCTCTTTTTGACCTGATACGAACGTCCGCTTTAACACCAGTGTCGGAGCTCACGCCTTGACTGGCGCAGGTTGACTCACATCCAGTGGGCGAGATATTTTCCCTCTCTCGGGGGGGGGGGGGGATAATCTCTCCTCTGTTACAGTGGGGGAACTCTCCTTTCACAGTGGGATAACTCTCTTCTTTAGTAATTTCAGTGGAAGTGTTTGCTTACTACTTGGCAGGCAGGCGTTCTGCTCTCAGACACTGATGGCACGTTCGCGTATCATTCAGCGCGTTCACATCGTGGAGACTTGAAAGGCGTTCATTTACGACCGTGAAAGTGTCTGTGTGTGTTCGTCTCTATTTAGCAGTTGGCCATTACTGTTCAAGTCAAAGGCTAGGCTGTCATACACACACGCGCACACACACACACACACACGAGTCGCACCGTCACGCTCAAGGGATCGTACCGTCATTATGAATCGTACCGTCGTTCTATGAGATCTTACTCTTGTGCACAAGGGATCGTACAGGCATCTGAAAATATCAGACACCCTGATCTGAACGCCTGTTTTAAGATCAGGCCAGCGTAATTTCATCTGCAGTACTAGCTTAGCTAACAGGATTGTTTACTGTGTATCATAAAGTAGACGTAGCAATAGTGGTAGCGGTAGTAGTAATAGTCGTAGTAGCAGCACTAGCAGTAATAGCAGAAGTAGTAATAGCAGTAGTAGTAATAGTCGAAGTAGCAACAGTAGTATATTTACTAAGGGTTACATACATTGCCCCGTTTTCTCGACCTTTGATCAGTGGTGCAGTTATGCTATCAGTACGTCGTCCAGTTGTCTGTGTCATCCTGTAAGCAAGTAGAAAAAGGAAAATAGTTTTTAAACTCATGGACTCCAAGTAGACTCAAATTTCACAGTCCTACAGGCAGTGTATGACTGTAGAACAGTGGTCCCTCTATAGAGGAAGTCGTGAGTGCGTAGGCACTATCGTGGTTACTGTAGATTTATACATGTCATTGTCCAGGTCACTGTATGCGTAAAAAGAGACATGATAAATGCAGAGAGACACACAAACACACGCACATAGAAATATAATGGCAGACAGACGGGCAGACAGACAGACAGACAAACATCTGGGATTTATTATTTGTGGTTGTGTACAAACCCGGAGTTTGATTTTTTTTTTTTTTTTTTTTTTTGCTGCTGAAGTTCAAAGCTGGAGTTCGGTGTGGAAGTTTAACCGCACACACGAGCAGTATGAGACTTGATGGTGAGTTTATCAAACCCAAATAGATAGATGTTTTATATTCCCCGGGCCAGTGTTTGCAGTGTAGTACTATGATTCGCGATTTAATTCACAACTTTACAGTCAACAGCGCTTGAGCTGGGGAGGCCAAAAAAAAAAAAAAAAAAAAAAAGAGTAGCATTTGATATTAAAGCGACTGAATTGTTTATATAAATGCATATTTTTATGCGGTTAAAGTTGCGTGTTAGATATATCCAATGGGCATGAATGTTAAACTTTTATCGGAGTTCGCTGAAGAACAGCGAAGACGGTAGTCGCTCATGAGGAACGGTATATGATATAGAGTTTTGTTATGGTAAAAGCTGGTAAAGAATTCTGTGACTTCAGTATATAGTGGGAGAAAGTCATTAGGATATAGACGCACATAATTAGATATCGGATAATTTAGCAGTCCAGATAATGTCATTAATAAGGACTAAAAAATACGGTAAGTTGATTTGCCCTCATTGATGTTAACAATATGAAAATAAAATTTATGCTGAACAATACTAATTGGGGGGGGGGGGAGGGAGTGTTCTGCGCGCAACCCCACCTGGGAATATGAGCAGCTGTGTACACAAGCACAGAGACGAGGAGGAGGAGAAAACTGCAGACGAGTGGAGAATGGGATAAAGAGGTGGATGGAATGTGGAAGTGGTAATGTTCTCCATGGGAAAGAGGGTGATCACCATCCGATGTGTTTCCCCATTCACGACCATCCAGCCCTTTCTAGTCCAACACACACACACACACACACACACAGAGAGAGCGTAATTCGTGGCGGAACCAGTCAGTCTTGTAACACCATACCGGCAAATAACCCAGCATTACCAGGTTCGTATCCCACTCCCAGCCTCTCACCCCTCCACTCCCCTCCCAGCGCCTACAGCAGCAGTAGCAGCAGCGCTGCTCTCCTGTCTCACGGAATATACATAAAACAATTTAAATTAACTGTTAAATCTGCAGTATTCCAGAACGTATAGCTAATATGCAGGCCGGCCGAGCTAATAGTATTGGTCACTGTATGCGTTAGCCTCGGCGATCATTATGAAATTATCTAAACCTAATATTCTGGTATATATCAAATTATTTACATCCACTTAATGTTCCATCCGCCGCGTAATTCAATTATCTCATTTAAATCATATAAACATTTTTTTCTGATATAATTACTAATCAGAAAATTATTGTGGCGTAATACTTGTCAAAATCATTGGAATTGTGAGCAGCGCGCCTCGCTAATTTGCCCTCATGAAGGAACGAGAATTTTGGGTAAACTTTTGGGTCGAACCTTTAAAACCAGGGGCGTGTAGACCATGGATGGGCGGGTAAACTACGAGTGGGAGGTAAACTCTTGACTGAAGTACGGTTTAAACACTATTGTGAGGAGGGGTTTATGTAGGGATCAGCTAAAGATAAGAGACGCACTTTATGATGGTAAGAAGCTTGAGCCCCGAGTTTACGTAAACTAGAGCTTGTGGTAAACTTAGGACTGAGAGGATGTGTATTCTCTGAAGTTATGGAAGATGGAAGCAAGGTAAACTTAGGGTGATGCAGACCTACGTATTTTCAGTTAGAAGGTGATCTATGAATAGGGAAGTTTTACATGGACCGTGATGGGGTAAACTAACCACGAGTAGGAAGTTGGCTTCGTCTAAGGTAAACTGTGTTGGTGAGGAACATAAATTTTTTAAAATTGTTTTCAGGTAAACCATCGGAGTGGAGGTAGCCCACCGTGGTGTGTTTCATTCCTAGGTAAACTTCTGATGGAATGCAAGGTATGTTTGATATGAACTTTGCGTTGAAGTTAATGTCTTCACGTTGAAGGAAAGAGTAACAGTGGAAGTGAGCTGTTTGTAGGAGGTCACATTAGCCTTGGAGGCAGCTTGTGGTGGATGCCAACTTCCTGTTTGACATAGGAATTGTTTACAGAGTATATTTGTGCTAAGAGGTAAACTTCCTGTTAGCAGTGAACCTTTTCAGGTTTACTTTTACGACGGCATAACTCTCTGCCGGGGATGTTACCTCCGCTGGACACAGTTTAAGCTCAGTTAGAAGCAAATTTTGCATTGGAGGTTTGCTTTATGTGAAATCCAGTTTAACTTTAATGGGAAATCTACTGTATGTCGGAGATAAGGCTGGTATGAAAAGAAAACTTGGTGCTTGAGGCATACTTCGTGTTGGAGGTATACTACCTTTTGGAGTACACTTTTTATTGAAGGAATCCTTTGTATTGGAGGTATACTTTGTATTTTAGGTAAGCTTCGAGCTTGAGGGAGACATAGTGCCGTAGGTATACTGGGTCAGGAAGAAATAACTCTATGAATCCTCTACGCTTTGCAGACACTTAGTATACCTTTAAGCTTTATATGGTAAACTAGGATAACTCTCAGGTAAACTTGGCAGCATCTGTGGTAAACCAGTAAACGGGTGATACCACCAGGAATATCAATCTTTTTTTCCTTTAATGTTTTGACACTACCTCCCTCTGCCCCGGGTGAGTCTTCCTTCCCCACACCACCTTACCCACTCCTACCTTCGATATTCACCCTGCCTTACCCTACCTTAGTCATATATGTATTAAAACATGGCCTTAGAAATACCCTCAGATGTTAGACACCCACCGTGTTGACGACTATGAAGTAAGGTCAAAGCCTCCAGCATAGGAAATCGAGTTTGTTTGTAGATGGCGCACTGGACCACATAGAAAACGAGTGGGTATATAGAGAAGGATCCGACTAGGCTTGGTACTAGGATACAAATTTTGTGTGTGGCCACCGTAGCATGGCTGACGCTTAAGGATCGCACTGTCCGTTGTCGTCGTCGTCGTCGTCGTCGTCATTCCCTCGTCGTTGATCGTCCGTCCGTCCGTCCGTCCGTACGTCGTCGAGAGTCGCAATTTATAACCTACAACATGGCCTTGGTCACGACTTGAAATGCAATAAGTGAGGTCCTTATTAATCTTACACGGTTGTTTCTTGGCGTCAGAGGAAGCGAACGTGATAAGATACATAAGTCGAACTTGGATTTCACCTGAGGGTTAACCTTGACTTAACCTGAACATTTTCAACTTAACCTAAACATTAAGTTAAACAACTGACGTATCCCGGAAGGGACAATTCAGACACATCACACTACATACGTCACACAGGTGTGCGTTTCATTAAAGACTGAATAAACTGGATCGAAACGTGCATGAGTTATGTCCCTTTGGAAAAGGTTTAACGTGGAACTTGATCTGGCTTATAACTAAGAAATTTCCGTCCTTGGCCATGGAATCTAAGGCTGATGCTTTCGATATGTAATTGGAATAGGTATGAGTAACTCAGCTAACTGGTCCCGTCGATAATCCTCCCAGAGTAACTAGGCTAACAAACCGGTCCCGACGATAAATTCTCCCGGAACATTGAAAACAGTATGCTAGCAGAGAGCGAGCATTTGCAATCATCAAAACTTTAAGCAGATCGCTTGCTAATGTAAAGTCAGTTTAGATGGTGATAAACAAAAATGCATCTCAAGCTACCGTCCTGTCTCCCCCTTATTTGCTTCTTGGAAAATCATTAGGAAGGATAAAGATAAATAAAAAAGTTACATTTATAGAAGATAATAGACTGATTATCGATTGTTATCTTGGGTGTCAAATTGAATATATTTGAAGAATTCATTTCGGTTTCATTTGTGACAGGTATGTATGTATATATACTAACGTGGATTCCAAAATAACCATCATATGTCTTTTACTGAGACTTTTATAAAAGCTTGTGACAAAGTACCATATAAGATATTGTCAAGTCGACTTAAGCTTCACTGCATAGGAAATGGAATCCGCTCGTAGATAGCGGACTGGCTCACACACAGGAAGCAACGCCTGGTAGTGAATGGGAAGGAGTCCCACTGGCTTCAGGTGTCAGACGGAGTTACCACAAGGCTCAGTCTCTGAACCCTATACTTTTTTCATCATATGCACCAGTGATCTGGGGACAGAGCTCACCAGCAGGATTTGAAATTTGCCGATGACTGATTTGTTGACTCTAGCCCAATCAAAGGAAGACTGCCTAAAGATTCAGTCATACAGCAAATGCGAAAACTATCAGTAACTTCAAAATCAAGGCTAGAAAATTACTGTATTGTCTAAGTAAACAGACCTTGTTCAAAAAGGAAACATTTTATTGAAGACTAAACTTCTTTTATTCCCTTTAAAATCTGAGTCTCCTCCCGAGAGAAGCCAACTTGTAATAGGGGACTTTTTCCTTTATACATTCCTATAGAATGTCAGTGACAGCATACTGTATACCCTGTCCAACCAACAAGGAGTTCTTTTCGCTTTTTTTTTTTTCTTTGGTTGTTGTTAATCCTGAGGAAGTGGAGGACGAGGGAGAAACCTTTCGTTTTAACCTTCTTCTGTCAGACACAAAATTATGACCACAGATCCCCTCGTCACTGACCATCAGGCGTCATGTTATCTGTTCCTCCCACATACTCGCTCCTCTCTACTATTCCGAGACCCTTCGGTAACAACCCCCCCCCCCTCGGTAACAACCCCCCCACCTTCCACATCCCCTTAATCTTCCCCCTACCCCCCACGCCTTCTCATCACCCTCCCCTCCCCATCCACACACCCCCTTAGCAACATCCACCCCCGTCCTTTTTCTTCACTCCCCCCCTTCCCCTCCCACACCCAACCCCGAAGACTCCTCACCTCTAACCGCATCTTTCGCTACAGAAATAACAAGTCCTCCGAGGTATGAATGGCCCGGGGAAAAGTCAGCATAGAAAGATGGCGCGGCAACAAAGTAGCAAGACGTTTCTTTCACTCGAAAAGCGAAGACTTCGTCGTCGTCATCGTCGTCGACGTCGTCGTCTCCTTCGAGTTTCCTTAAAAGTCACAGAGTTTTTGACGTGTGGTCCCTCGATGTGGAGTACTGCGAGCGACGGCATAGTGTCATTACAACACACACACACACACACACACACACACACACACACGGAGCTGTAATCACTGAGAGAAGGAAGCCCCTATTGCACCAGGGAATAAATGCGTTTTTTCCCTTTTCTTATGTATCCTCAGCTAAAGGCAATTCTGTTGTGATAATTTAGACTTTCTGATGCAGTTTCTTTTATTGGGAGAAATTTTAGGAGATTCCTAATATTTCGTGAAACTTCATGACCTTTGAAAGTATAGATTTCCAGTAAAGAGAATGTAAATGCTTTTAATGACGATTTTTCATATCTATTCTTTAATATTGATGGAATAAAGCCTGAATTGTCTTACTTGGGATTTTCTTAAAGAATTCTCGGAAATCATTGCAGGTATAAGGACATTTTTTTTTAAGTGCAGGAAAAGAATAACATTACGAACTGTAGAGTTACATCAAAAGTGGATTACTTTGAGAAGGCAAAAGTGACAATGGAACAAGGACCAGCAGGAGCAGGGAGAACAATAACAAACAGCAAAAGCATTAGCAGTAGCACCAGCAGGAGCAGGAGCAGTAACACCAATAGTAGCAGTAGCACTAGCAAGAGTAACACAACCACCAGTGCCAACAGTAGCAATAAGAGTAGCAACAATAGCGCTATGAAATATCTCCACCTCCACAAGTAGCAAAATAGAAGTAGCACTAGCAGCAATAGCTGGACAGCCGCTACCAGTAGCAGTAGTAGGAGGAACGCTAGCAAACACGCACACCCAAGGTAACACCATCACCAGCAGTGCCACTAGGCACCGCCAACACCAGCCACCACCAACACAGCCAATCGCCAGGCTAGGTAGCCCTCCAGCATTAGTTTGCCGCCAACACCCGCGTTCAAATTCTATATATTTAGTTTTGACATCAAAAGGCAGGCCATTAATAATTTGATGGCGGTGTCTCTGTACTCGCCACATTTCTTTCCTGCCTCTGCTGAATTATTCAACGCTAAACACAGCTTACTTGCAGAATCCCACGGTTTTTCCCCCGTAAGCAAACACACACACCCATGTATCATTTAATATTTTTCTCCTAATATTGTATCAGGGTGCGGAGCGTGGCTGTATTCCTGCCTCTTATATGTTCCTCTTATTGGACACTGATTTTGTTGTAGTGTTGCTGTGGGAGGTCGAAGGACGTTACCACCAGGTATTAACATACCATAAGCTTAGTTTCTGATATATATATATATATATATATATATATATATATATATATATAAAGCCAAGCACACCTCTTTACGGGCTCATGCAGCTTCGAGGCTGCGTTACATCAGTAGCAGGGAAATGTTGAACTACTTTGGACCGAGAAGTCCCTGAACGAGACTGTACTCCTTTCTGTCCATTGACGATGATGCCTCCCCCGACGAAGGTGGCTTTTCAACCACATTGTAACACACTCATGCAGACTCCAGTGGCCCTTATATATATATGTGTGTGTGTGTGTGTCTGTCTCTATGTCTGTTTGTCTGCCTGTCTGTCTGTATCAGAGACATAGAGACAGACAGACACAGAGGCAAACGGGGAGTAACAGGCACAGTGACAGCAGCTTCAAAAGACTCAAAAATAGAAATCTGGAGAGTGCAGAAATGAAAATCAGAATTTAAAAGGAAAAAAATACGTATGAGAAAGAGTTACAGACTTGGTATTATTATATTACCAATTTGCGGGTAACGAGAGTAGGGGGGGGTGGGGGTCGTCCCCCCTCCGCCTAATTATACGGCACTTTGCCTTAAACACAGGATCACTTAGTTATAATTATATACTTGTGGTGCTGAAGCTCGGTGGGTGAGTGACACGTTAGGCAGCCTCGTTAGTGTGACAACTGGGGTCAGAGCTTTTGCTTGCCTGTGTCTGATGCCCTGCTGCAGTTATCAGTGTTGCGTTCTTTATTAACATATCAAGGCGGGTAGTGACTATGTAGTTAGATGGCAATTGGTACTTGTGTTCTCATGGTCACTCCTGCTTGCACTGCTGATGATGATAATGGTAAAGCATGATTTTTGGTTATGATGACCATGATACAGTGTTGAGGACGATAGTGTATTATTATCATGATCATAATTATTGTCATTAGTCGTAGTAGTAATGTTATCATCATTGTAGCTATTGTTATTGTTATTACTATTATTGTTATTGTTATTATTATTATCATTATTATCATCATTATTGTTATTATTATTATTATCATTATTTTCATTATTATCATCATACCAATAATGACTTCATAATATACTTATAATTCAGACTTACTTTCATGAAGTGTACGCGCGGTTGTTAACAATATGTTAAAGGCAGAAAAATATTTAAGCATTAGCTGCGTGAAAAGCTTTAATGTGTGTGTGTGTGTGTGTGTACGTCCACTTCACACGGCTTTTATAAGAAATTCAAACGATCTCTCTCTCTCTCTCTCTCTCTTTATCATCATCATCAGCATCGGCATATGTCAGTAACAGCTCTAAAGTATGATCTGAAAGGAAAAGTACCGGACAGGGAGCCAGACCATGCAAGGTGCAAAATTGTATGTCATGAAAAGACGCGTTGGTATAATGTAACTGAACGTAGGACACTGGTGCTGGTGACTCCCTGAGGTGTGGCTGTAGGGGTAACAAAGTGCACTGCAAGTCTATGAGCATTGTGCATGGATGATGATTCAAAAATATCTTAAAATCGAAAGTATTTCTTGTGAAAATACCGTGCGGAAGCTGCCATTTAAAGAAAACTAAGATAGTGTAATTCAAAAGTATACGAATCTTTAGGAAAATTGACAATTCAGATGGCAAAAAAAAAAACAAAGATGAGGCAAACTTAGAACAGTTTGAGACGTTCAGAGCTGATGCAGCACAGCCAGAAACAAACAGGAGAGTGTAGCATTATGTGTCCAGAGAAAGCAAGAAGAGCGGCAGATAGTGAGGATGTGTCACAGTGAATGTGCAACAATTGCAGTGACCGACCCAACCGGGAAAATAGCAACTTGGTATCGTGCAGACCACATGAAATATCAAGCTAAATTACTTGAAGTGATTACTTGCATAAATGTAAGAAATAGTGAAGAGACTTTGAGAAACATGATTCGTTACTTATATTATCTTTGATTATGTAACTATAAACTTCCCTTCTAGTGAGTTGCAGGAAGAAGAGGAAGAAGAAGCAAGAAGCAAGAGTAGGGATGTGGATGCGAGGGAAAAGAATCATGGACACGAGCAGATGTAAGAGAACAGTTGCAAAGGCTAATCAGTCACTGTCAGCCATCTATCCTCATACAGGGAAACCATTGACGGACAAGAGGGAACGGCACGATAGACCTTATCTTTATAAAATGACATGGTGCTGTTCTCAGGTATAGACGTATATGATAGAAGCTTATCGGATCACATTATCATAGAAATGACTACAGCATACAGTGTGGTAATTAATGAACGGGAACATGACACAGCGACCCAAGATGACGGCAGGATAAGCGACATGAATATTCACCACAGCAAAATGGATTGGAGAGGAATCAGTGAACGGGTTTTGAATACAAACCTGCACCCAGATCTTCGAAGGAAATAACACGGAGGCAAACACAAGAAACAAGCCAAATACTCACTGGGATAAAACACCCAAAAATGAAAAACTGTGCAAAATGGACGGACGGTTCCAGGAAACAGAAAAACTGTGGTTGAATAGAATAGTATGGAGAAAGAAAGATGAGGTCACCAGGGAGGGAGGAATAGATAGAACCTTGTTGGGAACTAAGGAATGCCAATGAGGGAATAATGAAATCCCATAGAAGAGAACTGAGGATGAATGGAGAGAGAGAGAGAGAGAGATACAAATCATGGACAGGAACCCAAAGTTACTATCCTCCTACGAGAAAAAAAAAATGTCAGAAATCAGATCCTTGAAAACAGGAGAGTATAAATATCACCCCCAAGGAAATTTGCAGTATGTTAACTGACCGATACAAATGAGTATTTGCCTCAAAATGCACGGAGAAATTAGACGATGGACTGTTTAACCAACATGGTGACCATCCAGTCATAGGTATTCAGGTAACTGGTATAAGCAGAGCATTTATGGAACTTGGAGGGAACTCATCTCTAAGACCACATGGAATTCTGGCCTTCTTCCTAAAGAAAAGATGACAGAAATATCAATAATGGGACGAACGATATTAGTCATGTGGACGAAAGTGAGATGGATGACATTCTCAAAATGGTATACGGAACACCAATACACAGTGGAGGATTTAAGCTAATACCTAAACATATTGGCTAATTTGCTTGACATCACTCGTGATATAAGTCTACGATAGAGTGACAGAAGGACATATGACCAAGAACAAATGTATAGATGAACGCCAACAAGGATTTGTAACAAGAAAACTCAACTGTTTGCTCATTACGGCAATATATGCGAAACTTGTTAGCAAGAAAGGAGAACGGACACTGTTCTCCCCGATTTTGCTAAGGCATCAGACACAGTAAACCAGATAAGTTTACTTGACAGAGTAACGATACCAACCATGAAGGGGAGATAGGAGAGAGGGTCAGACATATCTCAACTAGCTGAAAATTCCAAGTCGTAGAAGATGGAACCATGCCTGACACTAATGATGATCTACCTGGGGTACCGCAAGGAACGGTGTTGGGTTCAGTTCTCTTTATGATGATGTCAAACGTAGACAGAGAAGTGAAAGAAATTATGGTCAGATGCTCTGCTGATGACACCAGAGTAACCAAAATGAGAGGATCGGATGCTGAAACGAAAGATGTAAAAGGACTTGGATACAGTTTTGATAGGGCAGAAGTATGCTTAATGGCTGAAACGAGGATGAATGTGGAAGAAATTAGTCATAGAACAATTAACACAGTGCATTAACGACACTATATAAAGCCCCAGTGGGGAGAGTGACTGAAAAAGATACAAGCGTCCAAGATCTGTTAGCCAACATAAAAGAGAAACTAGAATTCAAAGAACATATTCAGAAGATAGCGCTATCGAACCACATAATGAAAGGTATGATAATGAGAACTTCCAGCACGAGACAAAAACTATTGATGAAAATTTTAATGCATACAGCAGCAATATTGATTATCGCTGCGTCGAATGCTCACCAGACCAAACAAATGGAAATACTCAAGTTAGAGAATTCAGAAGCACTTCATGAGAAAATCGATGAGATAGAGCGTTTGATTTATCATGAGACTCTGAAAGACTGGGATGCTGACATTCAGTCCACACACACACACACACACACACACAACACGGAATTCGTATAACTCGTTGTTAACTCTAGCTTTTTCTGAAATGAACGTCGCGCGTTAGGTACTCGAATTTCGTTTATCATAGGGTGGTTAGAGGAGAGGAAGAAGAGGTGGGACAGGAGAAGGGGTAGTTTGAAATGGAAAAGGAAAGCTGAGGTGTGTACAGGTGTGTGGTGTACGTATTTTTGATGCGTGTGGGTGATTGTCTGGGAACATTTCTTTGATGATTTATTTATTTACCCCCTGCAGACTGGGGGGGGGGGGTGTAGGTATTAGTATTGTATCTTTGGCTTCACGAGACGATACCTGAATTCGTAGGTCTCTCTCTGTCTGTCTGTCTCTCTCTCTCTCTCTCTCTCTCTCTCTCTCTCTCTCAAAATGAGACACAAATCTAACCACGAAAATATCTAATGTATGAATAAGAAGCAGAGTTGACTATTACCGAGTTGTTGCGACGCCAGTCAACCGAATGGAATTCATCAAGTAAGAGGGAACCATCAAACGCTTCACAAACAACTCCGATGCCACTACATACCATTGCCTTTGCCCCGTAGGGCATTCGCTTAGGCCGCTGCTTTGGCGACATCGCGCAATGCCCCTGCCTCTTCGGCACTGCCCGAAGCCTCTGCCCCGTCGGTATATGAAGAACCATCGCGAGAGGTGTAATCAAAGAACTCGAACTCTACAATCCACACAGAAGGGAGAGGGACATGGTGACATAACATACGAACGGCGGCAACAGACAGAGGTTTAGATAATAATGTCCTAAACCCGAAGGCAGTTTAATGCGGTACTAGAAGAAGTCGAGACTTGCATGATGAAACGGCTCAAACGTTTAAAAGAAAACTAGATTTTCATGTTTAAGGTCAGTCCCTACTACTAAACCTCAGATTGGGGTGGCTCTAGCTCTGTCTTCTTACTTGACAGAGTTGAGTCGAAAGCAATCCGACTTATAAACTGTCCCAGGCTAACTTCCAAACTTGACCCCCTTG
>JAYMFT010374951.1:0-21176 GCA_038088735.1 Panulirus argus
TATATATGCGTTTATTTTCCAAAGGAGACGTATTTTCTTATCCCTCAGAAAAGTATGAGAAGTATTATGTAGGAACAGTACTGTTAACCGAGAGAATCTGCTCTCTCTCTCTCTCTCTCTGCCTTCTTCATCTTGCAGGAGAGGTTCGCCATTCCGTCACCGCTTCAGTAGGATGATACAGCACATGGTGGAAGGAGGATTTATCGACCACTGGCTAGAAGAAATACTTACCAGCCATATGAAGAAGGAAAAGTTAAAAAGATTGAAAGAACAGGAGGAAGGAAAAGAAGACGACAAGACCTTTGAGGTAAATTTAGAGTCACTACTCTAAAGAGGCTCACTATAATATCACCATAATATTCTGATAGCTTTCTTAATTAAAGTTCTGGAGTTGTTATCTGCACAAGGTATGAATACAAACATCTCTACTTATCCATTCTGTTCTTCTGCTCCCCAAGTAAATTCTTTATTAACTTACGTAGGCTGCTGACGGGAGGGTGAGCCTGGGACTTGCTCACCTCCAAGGTGCATTCTTCCTGATGTTGCTGGGCTGCGGCGTTGCCTTCCTCTCTTTGGCCGGGGAACATCTTTCTGACTGCAGAAACTCAGATCCCCAGTCTCCTCTGCTGAGGAAAAACTTGGTCTAATGTAAAACCTAGTCTCCCTCGATTTACCTAAAATAGCTTTACCCTGCCACTGCCAGGGCGCATACCTACAGCATCACCTGCCAGGAGTAACTTTGCTCATTTTCAGAAAACACCTTATCAATCGCACAGTACGAAGTTGTTTTCTTATATTTTACGCGCTGGATTATAACCTTGCCAACAAAAGTGATTGGTCAGAGCATATTCCCATGTACTGTCTGATTCTAAGAAATAAAGTGGTTGAACATTTTCTATTCTCCATTAAATATTCCTTTCTCAAGTATTGATAAAACGCTCCCGTCGCTGGATGCCAAACACTTGGGCGACATCACCAAGGAGAGGATCGTTTGTTAAACAGGTGGGAATGCAATGTGATTTGAAGAGGCCTGGAAAGACGAACACCACTATCCGGCAACGCTTGTTTACCAATGATATCTTAGCTACGTTTCTTCCATGTATATCAACTGACTGTTCTACGTCTTCTATCTCATCCTTGTAACTTCCTTGGCGATGTGATCATTACACAAAAGTGCACTTGGGAACTTAAACTGTTCCATTTTTCAGTGGTTTTATACACATACTAGACCACACGTACCGCTGTGACCTTGCAATATATACATATATACATATTCATACTTAATCACCTTTATCCATTCTCGGCGCCACCCCATCCCAAAGGAAACAGCATCGCCACCCCATGCGACAGCAAGGTAGAACCAAGAAACACACTAAAAAAAGGCCGTATCTTCATACAGCCATTCTCTAGCCATTATGTGTAATGTACTGAAACCACAGCTCGCTATCCACACCCAGGCCCACAAACCTTTCAGTGGTTTACTCCAGACGTTTCACATGCCCTAGTTTAGTCCATTGAAAGCACGTCGCCCACAGTATTCCACATCGTTCTAATTCACTCTATTCCGTGCTCTCTTTTCACCCTCCTTCATGTTGAGGCCCCGATCGCCCAAAATTTCTTTCTTTCCATCCATCCAACTCCAATTACGTCTACCACTTCTCCTTGTTCCTTTCACCTCTGACACATATTAAACTTTCCTCTCTCATTCTCTCCATATGTCCAAATCATTTCAACACACCCTTGTCTGATCTGTCAACCACATTCTTTTTATCACCACACATCCCACTTACCCTTACATTACTTACTCGATCAAACCGTCTCACACCACATATTGTCTACAAACATTTCTTTGCAGCACAGCCACCCTCCTCCGCACAACCTTATCTATAACCCATGGATGGGAACCACATAATATTGCTGAAACTATTATTCCTTTAAACATACCCATTTTGCTCTCCTGATATGTTCTCTCTTCCCACACATTCTTCATCGCCCCCAGAACATTCGCCCCCTTCCCCACCTTATAACTCACTTCCGCTTTCATGATTCCATTCGCTGCAATACTCACTCCCAGATATCTATAACACTTCACTTCCTCCAACTTTTCTCCATTCAATCTTATATTTCAGCTTCCTTGCTCCTCAACCCTGCTGAACCAAATAACCTTGCTTCTATTCACTTTTACTCCTAACTTTCTCCTTTCACACACTCTTCTAATCTCAGTCACCAACTTCTGCAGTTCTCATTCGAATCAGCCACCAGTGCTGTATCAAAGGCGAACAACAACTGACTCACTTTCCAGGCCCTCTCTTCCTAAACTCTCTACCCAAAGTCGCCCCCCTCTCCAAAGCACTTGTACTTCCCTCCCTCACCACCCAATGCATATATAAAAAAAAAATCATGTTGATATCACTCCCCTGTCGCAGACCGACCTTCACTGGGAATCAGTTACTTTCCTCTCTTGCTACTCGTACATGTACCTTACACCCTTGATAAAAACTTCTTATTGCTTCTAGCAGCTTACCTTCCACACCATATGTTCTTAAGACCTTCCACAATGCATTTCTATCAACCCAATCATATGCCTTTTACGGGTTCAAAAATACCACTTGCAAATCCATCTGTTTTGCTAGGTACTTCTCAAACACATTTCATAAATCAAACTCCTGATCCCCGCATTCTCTATCACATATGAAACCACAATTCTCCTCCCCAATTTCATGCTCTTTACACACTTTCACCTTCTAAGTCAATACCTTCCTATATTATTGTCCAAGTATACTAAAAAAAAACTTATTCCTCTGTAGTTTGAACGCTCACCTTTATCCCCTTTGCCTTTATAGAGTGGCACTATATATGCTTTCCTCCAATCCTCAGGCACTTCACCATGATTCATACAAAAGGTGAAAAACTATAACAACTAATCAATAACACAGTCATCCCCATTCTAGACAAATTCAACTGTAGTACCATCCAATCTCACCGCCTTGACGGATTTCATCTTCCGCAAGGCTTTCATCACTTCTCATTTCACCTAACCACTTTTCCTAACTCTCTCAATTCTCATACCATCCCGACCTAAACACCCTACGTCTACCACTCTATCGTCAAACACATTTGAATGTTCTTCAGAATACTCACTTCATCTCCTCATCGTTCCAAAACTACCTGTTATCACTTCCACTTCTGCTCCCCTCACCGATGTCCCCATTAGCTCTCTCGTGTCTCGCATATTGTTTATCTCCTTCTAAAACATCTTTTCATTCCCCCAATGGTTTAACAATACTCTTTAACCCAAACTCTCATTTAAAATCTTTTTTAACCTTTGCACCTTCCACTAAACCTACTACTGCATTCTCTTAGATATCTCCCAATCTTTTGCACTCCTTCCTTGTAAATTTCGCAAAAACGCTTATCTTTTCTCCTTCAATAACAACTCTACTTCCTCATCTCATCAATAAGCATCCATTCTAATCTGCCTACCTCTCAGATTTATCATGCCATACAAATATATATATATATAGAGAGAGAGATGAAAATCACACTAGTTCGTGATGGCAGTAATAAAGGTTAAATCGTACTTCAGTAGGAGTTCATAGAGTTTTATTCAACATGCAGTTTATCTATACATGTATGGCACAACTAGTTTCGCGGAGACAATCCGCCTCTTCAGGTGCCAATAATCCACATATATATATATATATATATATATATATATATATATTTTTTTTTTTTTTTTCTTTTATAGATACCCGCCATTTCCCGCGTTAGCTAGGTAGCGTTAAGAGCAAAAGACTGAGCCTTAGAGGGAAAATCCTCAATTGGCCCCCTTCTCTGTTCCTTCTTTTAGAAAAGTAAGAACAGGAGGGGAGGATTTCCAGCCCCCCGCTCCCTCCCCTTTTAGTCGCTTTTTACAACACGCAGGGAATACTTCCCATGTATTCCCTGCGTGTCGTAAAAGGCGACTAAAAGGGGAGGGAGTGGGGGGCTGGAAATCCCCCCTCCAGTTTCTGCTTTTCCAAAAACGGAACAGAGAAAGGGCCAAGTGAGGATTTTCCCTCTAAGGCTCAGTCCTCTGTTCTTGACGCTACCTCTCTCTTCTCTGTTCCTTCTTTTGGAAAAGTGAAAGCAGGAGGGGAGGATTTCCAGCCCCCCGCTCCCTCCCCTTTTAGTTGCCTTTTACGACACGCAGGGAATAAGTGGGAAGTATTCTCTCTCCCCTGTCCCCAGGGATAATATATATATATATTATCCCTGGGGACAGGGGAGAAAGAATAACTCCCACGTATTCCCTGCGTGTCGTAAAAGGTGACTAAAAGGGGAGGGAATGGAGGGCTGGAAATCCCCCGTCCAGTTTCTGCTTTTCCAAAAAAGGAACAGAGAGAGGACCAAGTGAGGATTTTGCCTCTAAGGCTCAGTCCTCTGTTCTTGACGCAACCTCGCTAGCATGGGAAAAGGTGAATATATATGAAAAAAAATATATATATATGTATACACACACACATATATAAGAGACCCTTTTAATGGGGTAACTGTAGTTTTAAGATTGCTTTTCCCTTGGGAGTGGTGTAAGGTGGGTTCCTTTCTGGAAAGAATGTCCTATATGACACTGTCCTTTCCATCTACAGACAATAATACAGCCTTATCAAAGGACACTTTCTGTCATGGTGTAACCACTTGCCCCTACCTGCATGACTTAACACAAAAAATCGTTAAGGTAAGCTACCCAATAACCAACTGCATCCTTTTAACATCTGTAAGCTCCCAACTTACCACATCCAGCAGGCAAACCTCAGTCATTATATTTTATGCACAAAGACTACTTGGACCACTCTTCATGAACTCTGCTCAGACCACTTACCCATTCAGATAACACTTAACTCAACCCACCTAACCTAAACTGCCACCATAAAAAGAAGCTTACACAAACTGATAGAAAGCATAATGGCCAGCATTCATACAATACACAGAATCTAAATTCCAAAATATCAACATAGATCATTCCATATTTTTATGCCATGCCCTCTCATACCTCATCAACACTATCAACCAAGCCAATAGAAGCATATACCAAAAGGCCATAGAAAGCCATATAACCCAAACTTCTCCCTGGAGGGTGTGAACCTCATAAAACAAAGGAACATAGTGAGAACATCATCACTAATAGAGTTCAGAGAAGTGGCAGTTATTCCTGAATGCTAATGGCAACCAACTCTGACAAATGACAAAAGCAAACCAGCAACTCCCCATTTGACCAAAAAATACACAGATGCTCTCAATTAAACATTACTCAAAATTTAGCCACAAACTAACCTTATTCCAAATCAAGACAACCATGAAAAACCTACTTGGAATTCATCCTGAAACAACTCCTCACCCACCCAATAACACTTTCAAGAAAGTTAAAGCTAAAAAAAACTCCCCTGCAACATGCCCAGACAACATATCAAATTTTAATGTAATTCATTTTGGCCAAGTAGTTACACCACAGTTGTAAAGTTGCCTTTAATGAGGCAGTATCATCAACAGATGGAAAGGAGTACTGTCTTGTAGAGAACCTATTGACACCACAGTTGTAAAGTTGCCTTTAATGAGGCAGTATCATCATCAGATGGAAAGGAGTACTATCTTGTAGAGAACCTTATTGCTTCAAAGGGGTCTACTGCTTCCCTGCCACTGCGTGAAGTGCAGCCTTGAAGCTACTGGAGGCTCTTAAAATGGGTTCTGGAGTTACATAATTATTTTTTTTGTTCATTCTTATTCGCTGTTTCCTGAATTGGTGAGGTAACTCTTGGAACAAAGAAAAGGCCATATTTGCTTTTTTTTTTTCTTCTCTTTCTTTACGTGAATAAAAGTAAGAGTTGGAGTGTGAGATTGAATGGAGAGAACTTGGAGGAAACAAAATGTTTTAATTACCTGGGAGTGGATATGGCTGCAGAGGGAATCATGGGGAGCTAAGGTAAGTCATAAGGAGGGTAAGGTGACAAAGTTCCTGGGTACATTGAAGAGTGTGTAGAAAGAGTGGTCATTGTCTGTTAGGGCAAAGGTGGGTATGCTGGATGGTACAGTACTCCAAGTGGTATTGTACAGATGCCAAGCAATGGTCCTAGGTAAAAAAGAGTGGAGAACGGTGGATATATTGAAAAAAGTTTGAAAAGTGTATGTGGAATGAGGACAATTTAATTGAATATGAAATGATAGGGTAAATTAGAGATATGATAACAAGAGAATGTGAGATAGTTAAAGAGGATGTGCTGAAATGGTTTGGACATACTAATAAAATGGATGAGGAGAGGCTTACTAAGTTGATGTATACATCTGAAGTGAAGGGAATTGAGAGGGGTAAACCAAGGAGGTGAAAGGATGGAGTCAAAGATGTTTTAAATGATCAGGGCCTGAACATACAGGAGGGTATGAGGCATGCAAGGAATAGAGCAAATTGGACCGATGTATTGTCACTGGCCTGAACCAAGGCATATGAAGCAGTCAGGTGGAAACAGTGGAAAGGTATGTGAGGCCTGGTTGTGGATAGGATGCTCTGGTTTCAGTGCATTATACAAAGAGAGGATGTGAGAAATGAATCCATTGTTTGTCTGCTCCTGGCAGTACCTCATTGATGCAGGAAATGACTGACAAGCATATATATATATATATATATATATATATATGTATTTTCTTGATTCATTTATATATATAATTGTCTGAGGACCCCTTTTCTTGAAACATGCAGCTCCAAGGTTGTGCTACTTCCAGTTGCAGGGAAATGATAGACTCCTTTGGAGAGAGAAGTTCTTTGATGAGACTGCATTCCTGATGCTTAAATCCTTGCTAAAGTTGAATTTTCACTGACAGTGGAATTTCATGCAGGCAGAGCACTGTAACCACATAAGGATCCTGAAGTTGTATATATAAAGATGACATCCGTCATTTCCAGATAAATTCTGTACACTGTGTGTGTGGTATATCTCTCTTTTGTATTATTGTATATAATGTGGGGAGAGCTCTCTCCATCTGTGCACAGCCTAGTGATACTCTTTCCTTTTATAGATGGCAGGAGTTAGACATTGTGATGGGGAACAAAATGATTATAATGGTTCATTTTATGCTTGAAAGCCACAAGTGACCAGCTGCTGCATATGGCAGGAGCAGCACCTAGGAAGTACCTAGTCATCATATTGGTTTAGAGGAGAAATAGGGGAATAAGTTGAATGTGTTAACATTGAGAATTAAAAGAGATTTGGTTGTGTTTGCCTCGTTGAATATAAAGATTTTAACATGATTTTAGTGATAACACTAATATGTGTACAGAAAGCCTCCATTTTATTTATCATGTCTGGATATAATATGATATACAATGTATATATGATGTATTATATAGAAACATTTGTAATGTATATATGGTAATATTTGTACTGCCAATATTGTTTAAAATTATGACACAGCAGACATAATATTCTGTACCATGAAAGCTTTGTATAAGTACTACTTATACTCATTTCAAATTATATGATAGGCAGACCATGATGTTTACAAATGCCTTAGCAAGAATCAGATTATCATAGACAAGCTAATATTGTTCATGTTTGTAATAATGCCATTGTTTCACCCTTTGTGGAATTTTTTCAAATGAATTTACTGATTGGGTCACAGTTAATTATGTCTCAAAAATTTTAATGTCAGACTGCCATTGATAAATTAAATCAGTGTATATTTAATATGACAGGTTCTCACCATATTTAATCTGACAGGATTTCTTTTGTACATTATTAACTTAAATATTCAGTTCCATAAACTATCCCAATATAACCCTGGATTTTACTCCCATAATCTTCATGTTGCAATTTTTACATTAATGTAAGAATTATGTAACAATTATGAATGTTGCTGATACAGTAAATCACCAAAAATTTGGTCTGCCCCAATTTATTCTTTCATGTATCTTCCGCATGTGTTTTTTTGATCATATGATCTTTTTTTCCCATAACATAAAGCTGTCTAGTATTATTCCTTTTAATCTTATTATGTAAGGTCTTCTTAAGTTTGCACCTTCTCCATATCACATTATTTCCCATATGGGAAAATTGTTTGCTTATATTTTTTAGCATTTTACTCGCTGCTTACCTTCTGATTGCCTTTCATTTTCACGTAACTGCCTTTATGTAGTCCAGACATGAGCTTCATGTTCTTTTCAGACAACTACGTTACAGCTGAAGCTTATTTCTTTTCCTTTACTCTTTTGACCATACCTCCATTTTGAAAAGGAATTCCTATTTATTACTGCTGTATCTTCTGGTTCCATAACTTCATTTTGACCAGGAATTCTTTACTTATCACTGATCTTAACTGAATTACAGCACATTCATGTGAGATGTAATGTAAGGCAATAAGATTGTAAAATCTATATATATACTAGGCAGCAAATATGGGAACAAGGGAATTGAGCTGTCTGCAGGTGCAAACACTGCCTGAGGGTTTTATTGGATAAATGGCCCAGCCGTACAGCCTTTTTTATGTAGACTGTGGAAAATAATGTAAAGAGACTTCAGAATAAAATTTTCTTTGTAAGCAAATTCGTTTTCTTTGCTAAGAATGTAGACAGAATATGAAGAACAGGACAGGAAATCAGTCTCATAATATTCATACATGTAATCTCACTTTATGAAATCTGCCTCAGGCTTGAAATATAGGTCAAAGCATCCTACATTTAGTGGGATGCTGAAGTACTAATGAACATGCTTATGAAATTACATGGTTGCACAACTGATAGTGGCAGAAATGGTGGAAATGGGATGGCAATGGTGATGGTTGTAAAGGGGACAACATACATGGTGTGGCAGAGAATGAAAGTGGTAGCACAGGTCACCGGAAAGGTTGTGCAGCAGTGACAGAAATAGTTCAAGATGTGGTGCTAGGCCTGTAGGCTGAGATTGTGGTTGTAGAGGTGGTAGTAGTGGGTGGCATAGTTAGTAGCAGAAGACATGTTGGCAGAAATGGTGGCACAGGTGTTGTAGAGGTAAAGTAAGTATCATGAGGGACGTGGGTTTACCCAACAAGAAGTCATGAACCAAATCTTAACAGAATCCAATTAGTGTAAGTGAAGTAATTGTTCATTACTACTATTTTCTGTGGAAACACCAACATCCAACCAGCCAGAACCAGGTTACAAAGGTATACTGTACAAACCCACTTAGAACAAGGTAGAAAGTAAGAGTACATACCCGACAAGAATACCAATTTACATGGTGTACAGTACAGCCTGAGCACCTGGTTACAAGATGCACAGCACACAGCCAACTAATGCTCAAGCTTGTGCACATCACACAATCAGCCAGACTTCGAGTCGCTCAGTATTCAGTCAATGAGCTCCATATCAAACTGCTTGCCTAACTAAGGTTACAATGTGCACAACAAACAACCAGTCTCCAAAGTGCACTGTAAAAGTCCATCCTGACCGTCATGTTACATGGTGAACAGCATTAAAACTAACCTAAGCACCAAGGTAACGGTGCATGGTATGCACCTAACTGCATCATGCACATTGCACAGTCGGTTATGCGGTTATGTTATTAGCGTAAATAATAACATACATCATGTAACTTACCCTGACTAGGCTCCATGGTATAAGCTGAATGACTGAGTACAGCAAACAAGAAAGCGAACTAGGCTATATGGTATAGGTACTAGCCTACGCGGAATAGCGACGAGGCTACATGGTATATGTTAAATAAAAAGAGCACACAACTGAATCATATAGGTTAAATAATACAATAACAGCAGCAGATAACGTTTTGTCATACTGGTGACTATTTCCTGCCCTTAGAACAGTTCTGTAGTAATGATACTCTAATTTCACTCTATTCTGAACAGTTGTGGAAAGAAATACCAAAGTTTTTGAAAGCTACTGTACACAAGGTCATTATGTTTTATGATCTATGCTTGCAAGATTACATGTCAGTCAAACAGGTTTCTCTCTACCTTGATGCCTTTAGTCAGGACGCGAAGTTGTTTATATATTTTGATTTTTTAAAACATATTGCAAGGCCGCACTCCGTCATATGTTGCAGCACCTGGTCTAGTGGTTGTTGCAAGAGCCATAAAACGCAACCATTGAGCTGAGTCTGACAAGTAATAGAACAGCAGGGGACGGGAACGGTAGCCATGGGGCCGAGAAGCAGGCAAGTGGTATTTAAGTATTCCTGCCAACCCTAACAGGAGTATCGTCTGGGTTAACTGGATCGCTACTTAATGCACCGCGCAAGTCTCTGGGTGTCTCCACACGAGTATTGCCTGAATTCGGTATCATTTTCCTAATTTCAGTATCAACTGGTGGTATATACGTAGGCGACTGTGTTTCTCAAATTATGTTTGTGTGTGTGTGGGAAACTCATTGCGGAGAGGGAATTTTCCACTTCTTGTGACCCCCATCTTTTGTCGGGGTCTTTTTTGTTGATTGAGAGGGCCAACCTCATTTTAGGACCCCCTCTTTCCTTCACTGGGACCCTCCCACGGTAAAAGAGAATGTGTGGTTTACCGTTTATGACACTCAAAGTCCGTCGTACAGTTTTCCTTTAATCGATTAGACTATTATGCTCGCCACGCCGAAGCATGGATGAGAGGACACCAATAAGAAACCTATATATGTGTATTTTGTAAGCAATAATCTATACCTATTTCCACAACCTTCGATCTTTGGTCACTTCTCTCTCAAGTTGCCAGGTATGTATGTCACTGGGAAGCCAGACTTTCCGATAAGCCCAAACTGGTGGCTAAACTTTCCAACAGGCTTGATCAAATTCGGAACCAAATTATTGATAGATCCAAATCTTCTAATAGGCCAACACTGAAGACACAACTACTCACTGTTATGTTTGCTGAGAGTTCCCTGTCTCATCCTCACATTTCGGTCATGTTTTTTTTTTTATTTTCAGTATCATTTTCCTACTTCCAACTAGCTTGAACCATCTAGAGTCTACTGGGTAACACAGTTCTTTCTAGTTATTTGAACATTTTTTGTTTAACTAATGGTCGAATAGGACCAACTCCAGCTTCGCCTTTACTCACATCAGCAAGCAGCGTATTAACGATGACTTCTAGCAGGGCGTCTGGGCTAAAAAGATGATCTGGAGCTATGTCAGGTACTGTGCCTGCGACATGGGGTAGGGTCTGGATCTGGTTCTAAGGTGAAGCAAGAGCCGACCGAGATCGATCCGGCAGATAACTGATGGTTTTCGATTCGAGGCTTCATACAAAGCAATAAGAGCAAGGGATTCAGATCTAAAGTAGACATATGATGCGTTTTATCTGTTCATTAAACTGAAAGTTGTGCTAGATGTTACAATCCAACCCTTTTGCAGTGGCTGATGTACCAGAGACTTTGCAACACAGAATAGTAAGCTGGTCCGCAGTATGCATAGGTGAGCCGATGGGTGAAGCGGCGTTATTTACGCTGGAATCAAACCTCATGGTTGAGGGGACTGGACCGTTTTTTATGACGTTCGAGCGATCCGAAATCTGCTCACCGTATTCCTATGCCAACTGAAAATAGTATATAGGCATGTATTCTCTCGAACAATGTGTGTACAGAAAGAACGCAGTATTGGTATGTGATATTCTTAATCACTGTCCTCATTCCTTTAGGTTTGGGCATAGTTTATAACTGTCCATACTTCCCTTGATTTTCGATTTACATAAACTGTGCAATATTGAGACTTTCGTCATAAATACTTACATTTCAAACAGTACGTTACGCTATGCAAGATGTATAGCTATGTAGTAGGTATGTCATCCGTTCTTATTTGTTTTACTACTGTATTTCATACAGTAATCAACCAACCGACGTGTTTTAATTATGGAGTGATGACTTGCGAATAATAGATATCTATTACCTCAGCAGGAAACGTTACTTAGGCTGTTATGTCAGCTTTAGTTTCCTTTTGACTTTGGACTGGCTGAGTTATGCTACATTTCTTGAACTGAAAATTTTTCTAAGCACACAGATGGTAATCATCTTACAAGAATTCATTTTCATCAAGCACCTAAAGTTTTGCGATTTTTTTAATAGTAACGGACGAAACAGAAGAATGTCGGAAGAAAGCAGTGGCTGGCTTTGACTGTAAACGTATTTCTGTGCGACAAATATCACAGAAGAGACAGACCCGCAAATGATGTGATGTCTTCATTGTTATTTTAGTCCAGGTATGTTTATAGGTAGACCAGTCGCCATCTGAGTTGCTGTGGAGTCTGGTGTGGTCATAACCCGTTGGTCTAGTCAAAAAAAAAAAGAAAGAAAAAGAAAAAAATAAATATAGCGAGCGTGAACTGTGGTCTCGGGTGGAGCTTGCCAACCCCTCCACTATGTAGGAGCACGCCCCATGAGTTCTCTCCAACATTCCTCAACACCGCTTTCTGTTTTTCGTCATTTGTGACGCTGGAAGCTCCGAAATGCAAGAACTAGGCTCGTTAATCACAAACACAATTTGTACAAGGTCGACGTGACGGAAAGAGACTAAAAACAGGATCATGTTAACATCAACTTGGATATTGTCAATTCTACAGTATCCCATAATCATATGGTAGTCCAATGTCCACTGTGCCCCCCCCCCTAGACACTATTGTCATCCCTCGCAAGTTTCTGACGTGGTCTACGTCGGTGCGCCGTGGGTGTGTGTCTAAAATGGGTACGCACGAGTCAGAATATTGAGGCCGGTGAAGGGCGGAGCTCTCCCGGGACTCGTCACCTAACATTTGTTTTTGAACTGTGACAGATATCCTGCGTGCATGTGTTCTTTGCTTACGTGTGCAGTCATATTTATTATGAAAGTCTTGAGTAAATATGTTCACTATTTTCAACATTATGTAAAGCCAAGCTAGGAAAACTTATGTTGGAGGGATTTGGAAACATGAAACATTTCGCTACACAAATCTGATATCATCGTAGCTATCTGCTCACCCTCACCTGTCTCAGCCTGCGAAAAAAAAAAATCTCGGCCCTTTCTTCCGATCCCTCTTTTAGAAAGTTGAAGAAAGGAAGAATTTCCAGCTACCTAACTACTACTGTTCCTTTCACTCGCCCTTTACGACACTATCTAAAGAGACACGGAAAATAGTTTTTTCTTCCCTGTCCCCAGAGAAATGTATATACAAACTTCCCGGTGAGTCGAGAGGGGCCAGCCATCCCACGGCTGTAGTTTTCAATGATACACAACACGGTCTCGCTTTTTCATCTAGAGGAATGCTTCGTTTTTTTATACGGGGGGAAAAAAGTGATTGACCTCCAGTGACCAATATGACTTCCTGACAACCTTGTTCGGTAGTGATCGCCACGATGTTTTTAAAACCACCTCTATCACTGTCATCCATTGTCTAAAAAGGACAAGGTATTTGTCGTGAATGTCACAAGAATTATCAGTCTCTTGCAACTGTAAATAATACGCTACTAAGCGGCACGTTCGTCAGGTTTAAGATGTGAATGTCCCCGTGGAGTTTCGCGTGTGTGTATGTAATCTTAAAATTATCTTTTAACACCCGAAGGTGTTAAAGATTTTTCGGGTGGTGGATGTAACTTGACGCTGACGGCCTTATTGACCCTGGCAGTTGATAGGCCTAGAGCCCAAACAACCAACCTATATGGCTTTAGAGCAATTGACTAGCAGGGTTAATGACCCGTGAACGTCAAATTATTCCATGCATATGTTTCAGTTATACCTCCCAAAGGTCACTAAAATCCATAGGATAATGATGATCACGCAGGACACCAAAGTTCCCAAATAACTACTTCTGTGTATACTCAAAAACTCGACATTTTATAGAAAATGTCGAGTTCCATTGACGAACGAGCATGCAAACACAGAACATCATGATTATTCTCGCTACAATGTCCTGACACCTTTGTAACTGTTGTAGGTGATGGGTCCATAAACATATTGTTCAATTCAACCTTCCCTAAATCACACAGTGGTAGCCTATCACACTAATGCGAGGATAGACACGTACTTACCTTCAGATGGCATTTTACCGTCAACCTGGCTTGCTCTTTGGCCGTAGCAATGATGGTCCTCATTTTCACTGGTCTGAAACAGATGGGAACGACCAGTTATTTGACTTGTTACTCTGATTTTGTGTGTGTGTACCAGGGGTTAACTCCCTTTTCCCTGCCGCTATGAGCAAATTTGGTTAAGGTCTGAAACAGCGAAGAAAGTGAGTTACATTGAAGCTGTCAAGACTCTGATGTAAACAAACCTGAACTGCAAAAGGTCATAAAATTCACAAAAAGAGCAAGCAGCAGCAAAGTCGAAAAACTAAAGGTGAAAATATACAATTAGGATAAACACCAGCTCCGACACTAGAAGGGAAAAAAATGACAAAATAGAAATTTTGACATTTGGGGATTTTCCTGTCCTTGACAAACGAGCAACAGCTGCTCTGGCAGCCTTTAGTAGAGAGAAACCTTGTTGTAGGTCACCCGAAGTCTGAGGTCCACCTAAACAAACATCAGTAAGCCACCTTGACCAACTGTGGAGGGAGCGGGGGTCACTTTGTTTTGGAGGAGGGGCGTGTACTAGTGGAAGGGGGTAACGGCAGTCAGACAACTGACCCCTCAATGCACCATTTACGCCACTAAATGTTCTGGCACAAAAAAGCACAGACGGCGGGTGATTGACTGACTTTTATCGCTATTTCATAAGCAGTTATGAAAAAGTTTGTGTCAGTTACTCCTCAAACACTTAGTCTACATCTTATACCTCACATTTTCCTACATCTGTAACAGCCCTCCTTCCTTACCCGTATACTGTCGTCTGCACTAAGACATTAACCCGTTACTTCTGTAAGGACATTGTTCCTTGATAGTTACAGTTGTGTTCAACCTCTTCTCGTTAAAATTGCACATGAAAAATACAGTAATCAGTTTGAAAAGGTCATTGTGATCAGTAATATCACAGGACACATACATAATGATAATGGCAATACCTGAATTATGATCTTTGATAAGAAGTAGAATGTTCTATAACCAGCCAGCCGAAGGCAAAGCGACATCGCATCTTTCACAGCTGGACACACAACCCTAACCTACCTTAACCTATCGTACCTTAATATATTTTCACGACAGACAAAGACACTTTCCACCTTCTTGTAGAATAACAGACAATCGGACACTTTCGCCATACACTGGCCCTCACTATACCAAGGCTGATTTTTGTTAGACCTTTTTGCTTGGTTATTGTTCCTCCCACGGCAAGTTATACCACCAGCAAGAACTGGTTGAAAAAAGAGTGTTATGTCCATATATCATGTCTGCGGTGACACAGAGCGCCCGAAGGTAACACCGCGTTATTTATACAAGACAATGATCTAGGGATGCGACGGCAGAGTTACGTACATAAAAGACAATGGCAACAATGTTATGCATTATATAATGACAAGTTACAGAAACGGCATTTCTCCTCAGAAATGAACAATAATGAAATGATCTTCAATTTCCTTACTCTATTCTCTGACTCGATTCATTCATTTTCTTATTTCCATCGAGTAAATAAATGTCAAAGCAAGGGTTTGGAAAAGTCTAATGTTTCTCTTTAGGCAAAACACGTTTCCGGAAAATATCTTTTCGTCTTTTTATCATTCTTAGTCTTCCGCTGCCCGTTCAGTGAGACAGCATCTCAAAGGTACGTGTTACCTATATACCATGGGTAATTTTATGGCCATCGGTAGAGCTGGGCAAAATAAGAGGTCGTCCAATTTAATGTTTCAAGTTCTAAGACTTTTCGTGATTGCATCTTTATCCGATCTTATGCCACTTTTATAACACATTCAAAAGAACAGGTGATACCAAAAGGAAAATTATAATGAAAACAAGCCGTCAATTAACAGAATATCTGGCTTTACTTCGACCTTCAACCCCATAGCCATGATAAAGAAGGCATTAATCTCCAGAAAAGGACGAAAAATCATTGGTACATTTTATCTTCTTTGATACCTTTTGTGGAAGTTTCAAAAACTAGAAGAAAAAAAAGTACATCATAATCCCGTGAGCACAAAGATTTGCTTAGAATTATTCAAAATTTCACCATTCAGGTAATCGGTCGGTTGCTAAACTCTCGTCTTTACGGCGTGAGAGAGTATCAGATATACGTATGGCATATATACGCAACAACGTTCGTAAATTTGGGCGGGGATTCACTGGGTGGGCAAGCAAGAATTCATCCGCGCTTTTCGAAGACTCGTATCAAACGTTTCTCCCTTACAACATACACTGGCTAAGCTAAGGGTCAGCACACGACTGTGGTGAGACGACCGCGACCCTGACACGGTTGCCTTTCAGTGAAGAGGTCATTGAGAGAGAGAGAGAGAGAGAGAGAGAGAGAGAGAGACCTCCTTTCCTTATATATGTTTCTGGATCATATGCCAGAGTCACTTGACTACTCACTGCCTTGAATTACACGTAGAGAAAAAATCTGCTTGAGGCAGATTTTGGCTTAATAATGAAAAAAGGTGATTAGACACCATAATTAACTTTCAAAATGTTTTAAGTGGGGCACGGCTTTTATTTCTGGAGTGGCCCTACAGAGGCTAGTTGCCTATCAAGCATTTGTATGAAATTATGGAGCTTTTCTTAAACTTTGAACATTAATATCAGCACGATAAACCTGAAAAAAATCGCCAAGAAATATAGAATCCGAGTCCAAATGCACCTACCAGCTTAATGTACCCCTACCTTCCATTGTACCATTACTTGTTAAGCATCATTATGGTACCCCTAACTCTCGTTAGACACATTCATAGTGTCGATGCTTTACCCCACTGGCCCAAAATTCTCTTAAAACACGTTGGCTGCAGTGTCAAAACATTGAATATATCTTATCCCTCCAACCAACACTGACAAGGTGCACTACCTTCACTTTTAACACTGCCACTGTGTCCCCAGAATGCGATGGGGGCATTTATGGGACCTTTCCTCCAACCGTTACTTCAGGGACAGAAAACGTGTACTCCTAATGCCGCTGCTGGTGCCAGGCCATCACTCAGAACTTCATGTTACCATAAGCTACATCTGACACTCCCATGGTATTCCTCCATCCCTGACATCCTCATGGCACCAAATCCCACCTCCGACACTCCTGTGGTATATCGGCACTCTGCTCTATCTACAACATTAATCTCAAAGTATACCATGACTCCATCCATATTTCCACGTGATGTTAGTCGCCACATACACCATGCATGACACTCGCATGGTGCCGTACCTCTCCCTTCACAACGCCATGAAAACTATCCAACCCACTGACAGTACCTCATTAACATACATGGCGACCGACCACCTTTGGTAATATTCCACAGGTCACGTCTGTTTGATCTCCTGACATTTGCAGTTTCCAGGCGACTCACGTTTGCCCAATCCTACCTGACTTTCTATTCCACAGTAATTCATATCAACATAAAAGATATATCATCCAAGGTCGCGGGAGATTCGCAAAACTCGGTTTAGTGGAAACAAAACGCTACTGCAGATCTGAGGCCAAATTTTCATCAAACGAAACAAAAAGACTGGCGCCTTCTGAAACACACAGAACAATATTCTCTGCGGAAAGAATATTTCTCCCATGCTATTTTAATTTTATGTGTTAAAACATTGTTAGAAAAAGGAACATCATGTTAATATATTCAGCTTCCTGCAACCTTCGGTTTACGACCATCTTAAGATTTAATCGGAAGGAATAGTCGACTTGCATCATTGGTTTCTTAAGACTCGAACCCGCTTCATTTCTCACCAGACCTGACTCCTCCTCACCCCTCGACCTCACAAGCGCCTCTTTGCCCCTTGATTATCACGAACTGCAGCTGAATGATGTATTATATATTTTCTATTTATGGATACTCAAGTAAATGTATACGCTATATACCTACACACAGGCTAAGGTGTTGTGTGTGTGTGTGTGTGCGCATATATACATTGGAGTAAAGGCATACGTACAAAGTTAAGAGATGGGGCAAACGAGTGCAATATACAAAGTGTAATCGCACAAAAAGAAGTTGTATGGTCATATGCTTTTGAACCGTCGCATTGGCCTTCGAAACTGTAGTTTCACAAGTTGGTAAATAACAATGAATTCCAGCTTAGTACTGGGGAAAGAATGGGTCGATTGTTGACCCAGCAGCGAGGGAGCACCTTAGGAACACGTCAGAGGTGTCTAACCACTCGAAGAATGTATAACAAGTGGATCTCACAGGGTTCAGTTTAAGATTACTTCGTTTTCCTTAGAATATTACAGACCGTAAATAAAAAAAAGGGGTGTAAGCACACCATCCGTTTTGGCTCACATTTCCAATGCCCTTTTATAATGCCTTATCTACATCTGTCAAGACATACACCCAAGTGGGTTAAACTTTCTGCCGGACCTAACATGCCCAGCCCTGTAAAGCGCATACAAAAGGCTGTTCCCTAACAAAGGATAGAACTAAGCTAGGCTATGTTTTTGGCTAAGGTTTTCTCCCAACATTTACTGAGTCCCTCTCAAACTTATGGCACTGGGTAAAGTTTTCCTACAGGGAGAACAGAGTGCGGGGCCCTAGTCCAATATAAAAAGGTTTTCCTAGTTTTTCTTTCCATGGAGGTCAGCGACGAGATTCATGACCTTTTCAGGCTGTTGGAGCGAAGGACAGGGTCTTTTTTCTTTATCAAGAGGCAAGATAACTAATGATAATTAATAACTGACAACAGAGCTTCTATCACCTTAGAAATAAAAATGTCAACAACAATGTTTGTCGAGAGTGCTTTTATCTCATTTGCCACTACGAAGCGGTCTCGTTGCCTTATTTAACCTTCATACTCTAAGTGTTTTCTCTGTGCTGTATACTAGTTGAAATGTCTTATAAAAAACGTAGCTGAAAACATTCTTAATTTGTCATTTTACGTCACTCGTTCCTGTTAACAAGGGTTGCTCAAAAATTGCAGACGAATTTACATTCTACCATACCATATGCATTATTGACACCTTGCAAACAACTGGTACTATGAGTTCTGTGTGTATATACATATTATTGACGCAACACTACCTGTAAAAACGAAAAAGCAGTCCGGAGTCGAAGCACCACACTCACCACTTGTAAACACACGAGGTAACTAGCACAAGGCGTTTGTCTTGCTTGGCTAGAGCGAAATATTAGCCTCAACTTTTTTCTTTCAGCTTTCTTCATAACGTTTTATTGTGTACAATATTTTTTTTTTTTTGCATAATAACAAGGGCAAATGAGAAACAATATAGGTATGTAATTTTGTCAAGCTTGGTCGAGTCAGGACGCGAGAATTGTAAGCTTCAAGACTGACCCAGCCATACGTATACATTTTGTCGTTCGAGACGAATCTTGACTCAACAATCTGAAGCGAGAACAAGCTATCTTGTCACTCCTCTCACTACTCAGGGTGTTTGGGGCGCATCCAATAACCTTACGAATCAGTCATAATCTGGCTGGTTAGACACGCTATGCAGAAATTGGCCAGTGAGGTTTTAAGTCCTCCAGCGGTGTTTCGAATGTTTGCGGGTGGTGAGTCAAACAGGTTTGAAACTATGATGTTTATCCCTGTTTTCTCTTGCGTATCTCTGGCAACTCTTGATACTTGTGGCATTTTTGAGATGAATCACTACGAAAAGTAGGCCGTAATTTTTTTCTTTGTGGGCAAGTATGTGAAAACCGTAACTCGAGTGGCTCGAGGTGCTATCACATACAAACAGCTCAAGATGAATTAGTAAAGCCTAGCCTTATGATGGATTATGGAAACAGAAAACCTATATAGGTATCTGTTCACGAGTATCACCATAAAAATAATACACAGTAGACTTGGGAACGGGATAGAGCTCCGTACCTATACCAATAATGAATGGGATCGCTACTAGTATGTAGTATAGCCTTAGACAAGCTCTTCAACTCGGTGCACTGGGGACTTGAGCCTAATAGTCCCCTTGTATCACAAGATTCCTTGCACCTGCATCAGTGTATAAGGTTTAGGCTTTAACATCTTTAACATGAGCTAGTTCCAACAGATTTCGAGCGCAGCTTCGAATAGGCTATTATATGAGCCAGACTCCTCCTCCAACAGGTCTCAGGCGCAGACTATAGCCTCTGTGTAGGGTCCAACCCACTATGCCTCGTATTTTGGGCTACAGGTCTCGACTCTGGTATGTCCACTTTTGTTTATTCTGAAGCTGTGTAACGGACCATTGTTCAGTTCCCTGGAGGAGCAAACTTCTTATTGATGTGACTTTTCAGCTCAACACAAAATATAAAGGTCTGCGCTACCCAGGAGTGAGCAGCTTCCAGTTATATCACTGTGCGGAAGTAACTTAAAAAAAAATCTAAATGAGAATGTCATATAATCACTTGCTTGACATTTATTGGGAAAAACTATGCCCTACATTTTCCAGAAATTAGTAACTTGCGTGTGGTGGTGAATCTAAGATTTATTCCTTGAGGATTATTCAGCCCGAGTCCATACTATCCGAGTCAAATGTATAAAAACAATCAACAATCTGAAAAATCTTACGTCACTCGACCGAACAAAAGAGGTCAGCGTAATTTTTTGACGAATGGAATCTTAGACTCCTCAGACATTTCAAGACCAAACTTCACGCTGTGTACGTCAATGCCGAACATAGTGAAGTGAACTCGTGGCCTTGGCCTATGAAGCTGCGACTTCAAGAACATAGAGTGAGACGAACTGTACTGCTTGAACTTGCTGACATCATCCATTATGATCAGGATGGCGAGTGATGCAAGCAAGCAAGCAAGCACGGTATTGCCTGCTCGACGTGTGGAAATAATATCAAAAGAATACCGTAATCCTTGCAAGTGAATTATATAAGTTTTTCTACAGCTCTTTGTCCCATGATGGTGAAGCTGAGCGATGAAAAGAACTTCGGAGCTTGTTCCCTAGACTCTTTTTGACGCCCGTGATGATTTATCGTTTTGTGAGGAAACGATCGACGCCATTAAAATGTCTTTCAGTTGCTTTAGTAAGGTATCCAACACAATCGTCACGTTTACGAGATAATTAGTTGAAAAAGTTGAATTTACGAACAGTTTAGCGAATAGAATCTGTTCCGTTCATCAGGTGTATATATATATATATATATATATATATATATATATATATATATATATATATATATATATATATATATATA